>CANUEY010704655.1:0-91374 GCA_948099555.1 Croton setiger | reverse complement strand
TATATATATATATATATATATATATATACACAGATTTAAATTTAGTTATTTTGAACATCAAAATTTAATGATGATTTTCAAAAATTAAGTAGTAATTTTTTTTTAAAGAGTAAAATAATAAGTTATAAACTATAAAATAATTTTTAAATATAAACATATAGGTGATATATTTTCAGTTTATTGTTTACTGGAAACTAAAAAAGAAAATTGTTTCCTCGAGAAAAAAAAAAGAAAAAATAAAGAAAATTGAAGTTGTGAATGTTAGTGGCTCCGCTCCATGGCACGTTTAAGCATGTTCCTCATCCTGCACTCACGGGCCAGACATGGGCCAGAGGAAGTCCATTCTCCCGCCAACTTTTGGTCCATTCTCAACAACTACACTTTGTTGGGCTAATTTTCACCAGGGTTGCCCAATTTAGATTGTTCCAAGCAATCATGATTTTAAGTAAAATAAGTGAAGTCACCGTAAAATCAGATTATAAAATCAAATCATAATTCATAAAACATCGTATACAACTAAAAATCGTATATAATAATAATAATAATAATAATAATAATAATAATAATAATAATAATAATAATAATAATAATAATAATAATTAATAATTTAAACTAAAAACATATAAAATATAATACAAATTAAATGAAGTCTACAATTACATTGTATAAATAAATAATAAAAGAAACATATTATTATTCCTCTAACAAATAATTTAAAAGCAAATAATATTAATACATGAAAATCAAATAATTTTAAAATTTAGTTTACTAATTTCAGCAGCTTCAACACAAAATTTAGAAGAAAGCAATATTAGCATATAGACCTTAAATAATTTTAAAAATAAAATTCAATCTAACTCTAGTAATAAATAATTCCAGAAATTTTAGAATTATACTTAATTAAATAATAATTAAGAAATTCAAAATGATATTTCTTATTATTAGAAGTCAAAATGTCTCTATACAACTTATTTTTATTGAAAATGTTGTGTATAAAAACAAAACTCTGAGTTTTTCTAAATAGAAAGGATTGAGCTTTTAAAAATTAAGGTTTGTACATAATTTAAGAGTAAAATGGATAAAATCGTTACGTAAAATTGTAAGATCCAATTCACTTCTCATATATTTTACATGATTAAAATTTTAAGTGAGATCGAAATCAGTTTTTTATCTAAAATCATAAAATCGTAAGATTTTACTCTCAAAATTGAGATTTTAACTACACTTCCAACGAATGTGTTATCTCAAATTTTTTCCTTCAATTTAAAACGTTTTGGTTTGGGTGTTTTTTTGACAATGAACGTTTTGGTACTTTATTTTCAAAAATTATAATGGACCAAAATTTTAATTTAGATGAAGTGGGGTGAATTGTAAAAATTTTAGGGTTGAAAATATGGTTTTGACCGGCTCAAGTTTGTGTGGGAAGGGAGCGGGTGAACGTGTGACGTGTCTCACAAATGGCAAGGATACATAGGTTTTCTGTGAACTACTGGTGACTTTATGTTACAAGTTAAAAAAGAGAAAATCTGTAAACAATGCAGATAACGCGAATATACTGGACATTTCTGTATTTGATTCCTCCCCCTTAAACCACCATCGTCTGTTACTCCAAAGTCTAAAACTTTCTCGCCTCTCTGACTTCCAGTATTGTTCTATAAAGGTAATGAATTCAATCTATATTATCTTTGCTTTCGGATGCTTGTATTTGTTAATTGAACTTGTGGGGAAGTGATGATCTTTTAATTTGATCTACTGTTCGTTTCATGGGGTCCTTCTGTTTTTCACTCTAGCTTTGGAGCTTACCTGTATTGCGTTTTAAATATAGTCTATAACCCACAATTACTGCTGATTCAAAATTATTTAATCCTTGTTTAGCAGTAGTGCACTGGATTCCTGGTTTTGTTTTCCTTTTTCCATTTTCAAATGCTGATAGTTTACCGATTTTATCCATTCATTTATCGTTAAAGTTATGTCCTTTGTCTCCTTGTTTTTTTTGGGTGGGTTAATTCTTGCCTACCTGAACCAAGATATGCTTCTTTTAGTTTCTAAGCTAAAATGCATATGCCTATATAAATTCACTTGCGCATATTTTGAATTCTTTAATTTGTGAATTTTTCTGCTGTGAAACGTTTCTTCTCCTTTGTTGGCGTTTTAGATTTAATTTAGCCTCACGAAATAGGATCCATTTCTCTTAACTTCATTTGTGCTAATTAGCATTCCTTTTTGGTGTTTGCCTCGGTTGAAAACAATTGTTGTGCCTAGTTCTTAGGTACATTGTTTGCAGGTCTTGAAAAGTGATGGGATTTCTTTTCTTTTTTCGTTATGCTTTCATGGAAATCTGGCTACAATTAGATATAAATCATATGCTTATGTACTGATTCATACTTTGCCCATTTGTAACTCTTTCTCTCGTGTTCTGACACATGGTTAGTGAAGTACGAAGTCTGTAATCAAAGTTCCTAGCTCAGTTACTGATTTTCTTTTTTATAGGAGGATTTGGCCTTTTTGCAGCTATATATGCGCCGAGTTTTTGGCAGAACCAAACACCATCCTTATAATTTTGGAAGTTCATAGAATAAGGGTGTTTGTTATTCATTATGGCACATTTGCTTTCAACTTCTTGCTCCTTATATTTATCCCCCAGCTCCAGATCTTACTCTCAAACTTTGAACCAATGGCCAACTACATTCCGTGCCTTTTTTAAGGTACAGGATTCAAGATCTCTTTCCACAAGGCTTATATTGAAAGGGCATAGACCAAACAGAAGTCTAGTTATCCAAGCTACTGCTGTCCCTGTAAGTCAAGAAGCTCCAACTCAGTCAAGCTCCAATGCCCGACAGACTTCTGGTCAGTCATCCAAGGCACAGCGGGTCATGGTTATTGGTGGGGATGGCTACTGTGGTTGGGCTACGGCTCTCCACTTATCCAACAAAGGTTATGAGGTCGCTATTGTTGATAACCTCATCCGTCGTCTTTTTGACCATCAACTTGGTCTAGACTCCTTGACACCTATCTCTTCCATCCATGACAGAATCCGTCGATGGAAATCACTCACTGGAAAAAATATTGAGCTTTACATTGGTGATATCTGTGACTTTGAATTCTTATCAGAAACCTTCACTTCATTTGAGCCTGACGCTGTAGTCCATTTTGGAGAGCAACGGTCTGCTCCATATTCAATGATTGACCGGTCTAGAGCTGTGTTTACTCAGCAAAACAATGTTATTGGCACACTTAATGTTCTCTTTGCTATAAAGGAATTCAGAGAGCAGTGCCATTTAGTGAAACTTGGGACAATGGGAGAATATGGAACACCAAACATTGACATTGAAGAGGGTTATATTACAATTACCCATAATGGAAGGACAGATACTTTGCCTTACCCTAAGCAAGCCAGCTCTTTCTACCACCTTAGTAAAGTCCATGACTCTCATAATATAGCCTTCACTTGTAAGGCTTGGGGAATTAGAGCTACTGATCTAAACCAGGGAGTAGTTTATGGTGTAAGAACTGAAGAGACTGAAATGCATGAGGAACTCTGCAACAGGTTTGATTATGATGGCGTGTTTGGAACTGCATTGAATCGTTTTTGTGTCCAAGCTGCTGTTGGCCATCCGCTTACTGTATATGGAAAGGGGGGTCAGGTAAGATTCCTTGAGTCAAAATTAGTATAGCTTTGCTATGCTGCTGATTTTTTTTTTATTAATGTTAGAGATAAAGTTGGGAGCAACTTATTTTTTATCACTGCATGAATTCTCAATTTTGTGGGTTTTTTGCTTGACACCATAACTGATAGATTGTCATTTCGCATTTTAGCTTGTAGCTTGTATGAACTGTTATGTCCCTCCTGATTCCTTTGAAGTCATAAAAAATTCTCAATAATGGTTTAAGTTGAATTTGTGATAAAACATGTTGAGGATATTTCTTACTTAATCTGTGTTTTGGATATGAGATTGTGTTGTTGAAATTTGAAAAAGTGTTCCTTCTATTCTGATGTTGTTTATCATGTTGAAAAGCTTGATAAAATGCAGCAATTTCCTGTTGAAGTTCCTTTCATTGCTTTATCTAGCATTAAATATTAATGAAAAGATTCTGATACATACTGGTCTTATCTGATGATTAAATCCAGCCGTACTTCAAAAGTTTGCAAGTAGCTAGGATTTAGGGTATTTTGTGCACCAGCTGAAAATCACATCATTAAGCATGCACCTCATCTATTTAGGAGGATCAGCGTTTCCTTCTCCAGTGTTTCTTCTGTCTCATTAGAGCTGATTTCAATTAATTTTCATGAGTAACAGTTGTTTTAGTAAAAACTTGCTACATCTACGCAATTTCTATCATTTTTTTGTTGAATTTCTTTACTGTTAAAATTAATCTGTAATTTAACCTGTTTGTCAGTAATTACTATATAGAATGCCCTAAATGATTTCTTACTACTCAATTTATATGATTCAGACAAGGGGATTCCTTGATATAAGGGATACAGTTCAATGTGTGGAGCTTGCCATAGCAAACCCAGCAAAGCCTGGAGAATTCCGGGTCTTCAATCAGTTCACTGAGCAATTCTCTGTGAATGAACTTGCCTCCCTTGTAATAAAAGCAGGAAAAGAACTCGGTTTAGATGTGAAAACAATATCTGTGCCCAACCCACGAGTAGAGGCAGAAGAACATTACTACAATGCCAAACACACTAAACTCGTCGAATTGGGGCTCAGACCACACCTTCTTTCAGATTCTCTACTTGATTCATTGCTCAACTTTTCAATTCAGTACAAGGATCGTGTTGATTTTAAACAGATTATGCCCAGCGTCTCTTGGAAGAGAATTGGCACCAAGACAAAGACTGTTTCAGCTTAATCAGCCAAATGCAGTTTATAGATTAGATGCACATTTGGAGAAAGCTGTTGTTGAGTCTGATGTCATGAGATTTATGTTCTATGTGCTATCATCTTCGAACGATCTTTAGTTGTTTAGTTGTACTCTATACAAGTTAATCAGATGTAAACTTGTCTTGAATTCTCAAGGTTTTTGTTGGCCTAGTCTTGATTGTACTAGGAATGCCTTGTACTAATAATTAGATAATGTTCTATAGTTAAAAGTGATGTCAGAAACATTCTAATACATGTTGCAATTTATTTGTCTACTTCAACGTAACCTGTAAACTGGTTTTCAGATGATGCTGGTTTGGCAGAGATGAATTTGCTGTGCTGAAAAATGTACAAAAATCTAGAACACTAAGGATGATGATCTTTGGATAAGGTCTTTTGAATAAAGAGACGTATACATTGTCAGAAACAGACAACTACAGACAAGGAAATGTGGAGCTTTGCTGCTTAAAGTGTAATTGTGTTGCATGTATGAGATCCACCTTCTAAGTGTATGGTGTGGGACAATCTCCTCTTATAAGTTACTATAATTTACACCCTCAGAGTATATCAAAGCTCGTAATCGTCAATGAGTTTCTTTATCCTGCTGATGTCAATCAAACTATCATAATCGTGAATTCAAAGAATGATCTTTTGAGGACACTGTCTCGAAATCTTCCCGCAAGAAATCAAGCACGATTGAAGCTAATTGATCTTGATGCTGAGTATACTCATGATCAGCTCCTTCTATGATGTGCAGTTTATGATTAGGTATGTACTTGGCAAACTCTAAAGCATCTTCAACAGGTACAATTTTATCCATGGATCCATGAACTGCCAAAACCCTGCAATTGACAGTACAAAAATCAGGACAAGCATATTAAATTGAAATGCTCAGAGAATTCAAGCAGGGACATGAACAGTATGGAGAAATGTGTGTAAGAACAAATATCATCTTCCAAACGATATGGAATCACCCTTGATATTGCATCGAAAATAATCAGTGGTTTCCTTATTTTACTAGTAGAATGCAAGGGGAAGAATACTAACTAAATGTTCATCAATAGCTGAAGTAGAATGACGATGAATATAAAAAGTCACGAACTTTTAAGCCTATATGTGGTTGCTATACACTATAATAAAATGTGATGTAGCATTATCAAATGCCTTTTCAGTTGTATTACATTTTATAACAGAGAACAAAACAGTCTTAATGAAGTTGGCTTGCTTTTCAAATGCTGACCTGCATTCCGGTTGAATTAATAAGCAGGCTGCACGAGTATCAGTGGTCAGACGATCCATTAAACTCTCTTTAGTAACACGATATTCAAACCTTCCTACAAATTGGAGGCAAAAATTGAACCACAAGCTGAGAAATATGATAAATAAAATCCAAAGCAGCTAATTACGTCCATTACGTAATTCAGAAAGTAGGAACTTGGAGAGTGAACCTCTTGCTAGCTAACCATATGATACCATGACATTTGATTGCATACCTTTTCTATTCCAAACATCAATATATCCATCTTGCTCGATTCTTTGTAAAAAGTCTTTCCCCAAGCGCCCTTCAATGCCTCTCTCCAAATTGAACCGGCCAGAAATATTGACTACTGTACGTACATCATTATACTTAGAAGCATACAAGAGCACCACGTTTCCTCCTACAAGGAACCTTTGTCAAACAAGTGCTTCAAAAAACCCATCATCACAAGATCTGAAAGTTCATCTTTACTTTCTAAAATAACATATATAAGGCACAGTCTGGGCAGGGCTAAACACAATTTTCTGATAAATGTCATGACTAACATTCACCCGAAATCCCTAAAAGGACCTTTGTACTGTTCAAAAACTTTCATCTATAATAAAATACTTTTCTTTGCTGATTAAAAAGAAAAAATCACCCGAAATCAAAGAAATCCTCCTAGGAGAAGTAAGATTAATTTTAAATCCAGAAAAGACTGAAATTTGAATATGAAGTTCCTAGTCTGTGACTTAAGGTCTATTGGCAGACAATAAAGAATGCTAGCTCGAAAAAGGAATGTGAAACAAAATTGCAAAACCTTTGAACTTTAATTGCTGTTCTAATGTAAGACCAAACTACAAACATGTTTTACATGGCATACCTTTACTGTGCCCGATAATCGCACTTATTGATCGTTTTTGTTCATGGAAGTGTTGGACTACAGCACGCAAATCATCAGCTTCTCTGCGGTAGCTGCCATACTGAAATGAACCTTCACTTTCCCTGGTACACACCATCACATTTAGGAAGGTTTTTTTCAAATTATGAAGATTGCCGTACTCAATTTCTGATATTCTTTTCAACTCCAACAGCGATAGAAGCCTATAAATAAAATGTTACCCATTTCCAGCAAAATCAAAGCGAAAGGCACTGATCCCTTCTTTCTCTATAGCAGCAGCAAGGTTCACCATTGGTATCCGTTCCTGTACACAAATAAAGAGAAAAAAGGATGTTAACTATGAAACTAACCCTTCAAATCCACAATCGAACATCTTTATACCCACCCAGAATAAAACATCAGACCTGAAATGACACAGATAAAAATTAATAAAATCATCACCTTCGAAGATTGAAACCCATGGCACACAATAACAAGCTGCTTGGAGCCAGTATCATGTAATAAACCCACAAGCTTTTCACCATAACTGTTCTCTACAACAACTCTTTGCAGTTGGAGGCCTATAAATACAGAAAAAAGGGAAAGGGAACAAAATTATACTGAAAATTTAAAAATAGAACTAAAATGTCGCTGGAGCAATCGATTTTCCCTAATCAGCTTGGTTCTTTAAGAACCCATATAGGATAATTGATAAAGAAACCGTCTTGGTAATTAAAAGAGAATGTGAATTTGGGAAATTTTTTTCCCCAACTTCAGCGAGGATCAAAGCAAATGGAGGATTTTAATTGCAAAAGAATAGGCAATGAAGAGAAGGATAGCTTACCTGGGTTCTGAAAATGTTGAGTGTAAGGCATGACTATCGTTTTGGTCTTCAAGTCAGCTTCAAAACGCGCCAAATAGGGAACTTGGAATTGGGAATTCCTTCTGTTCATTGGGAATCATTAACTGACGGTTAACTAACATTAAACCAACCAAACCAACAACGACGGATCCAACTTTCGGCTTAAAAATACCCAACTTCAATTTGTAATATCAAAATACCCAACTTTATCTCTTCGCACGAAATCCTAGCTTCAACACCCAATTAAAAACCTTCCCCTCTTTCTATATCTGCTAATAATTCACTCCACCCAATCAAATTAATTCCTCTTTCTTCTCTGCACAAAAACTCACAAGAACGTCCATTAATCAATCAATCCCTAATCATTTTTTTACCCAAAGAAGCAAACTCTTTTTTTTTTCTAAACCAACAAACTGCTCTTATATTGACCCAAAATAAACCTAGCCTCTCTAGACCCCTCTATCCAAATTAAATTCCGATTTTCTAATTTATGTCGTTAGTCAATTAACAATACCCTGAGTTATTTTACATTTAAATTATGAATTACTTTTAAATTTTTGAGATTTGACTTAACTCACCATTAAATCAGTGTTCTGTTAATACCATTTGAGGTCCTTATATTATAACTAATGCATTTTTTTTTTTTTAAAATTCCGTTTCATTCTTAACGTTTTCATAATGTGAACATAAATTCTGAAATGTGAGCACATATACTGTTTCCAGTTTAACCATGGGAAAGTTTCCTCCATTATAGAACCATAAGCATCCTCAGGTGATGACTTGACTTCTCCATCTTAACAGCAGACACCATTCACTAAAATACATGAATTGAAAAAAGCAACATAATTAGAAACAATTCAATTTTAAGAAAAATAGATAAACAAATTATTGAAAGAGTAGAGATATGGAGAGCATTTTTGCTCTAATGAAGCTCGAGATTTGAAGTCACAATTTGGAGCAAGAATCCTAAACTGATAAATATATCATTATACGATTTTCAAGGGAAAAAACTGAAAAATATTTATAATCATTTATCCCTAAATTAAACCTTATTGAAACCGTTATAAACAAAATCCCTTAAATGCTAAAAAAAATAAAACAAAACTAAGACAATGTAGGATTAAAAAAATATTTTTTTTTAAAAAAAAGGCATTGGTATCGGCCAATGCATTTCTAATAATAACAGCTACATTTGGCGTGATCATTTTACTGTCATTACTTCTACAGCCTGCAGTCAATCTCAAGAGGCCAGAACTACACAAAATAAAGCATAAAATGATTTGCAGGTCGATCATTATATGCACATCAAATTTGAATTTAATAGCCCATTGGGAACAGGTTTACAGGCCTTGTGCTAAGATGCAGGAGCAATGCCTTTGGCTTTGGCTGCTGCAGTTGCTGCTGCAGCAGCGGCCGCGGCGGCTGCAGCTGCAGAAGCAGCTGGATTGGGTGTTGAGGGAGGCACTGGGTTGGATTGTGAACTGCTCTTTTGTGTGACTATCTGTTGATGCTGTTGCTGCAGTTGTTGCTGAGAGTTTACTTGTGCAAGCAGAGCTTTGATTTGTGTTCCTGTCAGCGTTTCATGCTCAAGCAATGCGTTGGCAAGTGCATGAAGCTCCTTACTATGTGTTGTGAGGATGGTTTTTGCATTATTGTAAGCCCTGTCCAGGAAATTCCTGACTTCTTGCTCAATAAGAAGTCTAGTCTCAGTGCTCATGCTCTTTCCGTTATCATCATAATCATGCGCAACAACTCCGACTTCTTTGCTCATGCCGTACTTGGTAACCATTGCTCTTGCAAGTTTAGTAGCTTGTTGGAGATCAGAAGATGCGCCCGAGGTAACTTCATTTTCCCCAAAGATCAGTTCCTCTGCAACTCGGCCTCCCATGCAAACATCAAGCCGAGCAAGCATCTGCTTCCGTGATATACTTGTCTCATCCTTATCAGGCAATTGAGCAACCATGCCAAGAGACATACCTCTTGGAACTATTGTTGCCTTGTGAACTGGCAGAGCTCCTTCAGTATGAATAGCTACAAGGGCATGCCCACCCTCATGGAAAGCAGTTAACTTTCGAGACTCATCAGATATTACAGCTGACTTGCGTTCGCTTCCCATCATGATCTTATCCTTTGCATACTCCAGATCAGCCATGGTCACTGCCTTAGCACCGTCCATTGCAGCCTTGAGAGCAGCTATATTCACCAAATTTGCAAGATCAGCACCTGAGAATCCAGGAGTCCCTCTAGCAATGATCATTAAATCAACGTCATCTCCCTTCAAGATCTGTCATTACCCAAGGCACATCAAACATGTCACTAGAATTACAACATATTGGTTAATGACTATCCCCATAGAGAGTATTAGTGATCACCCTAACTAATGATTTCCGTGCTGCCACATAAAAGAGCTAGTATAACACAGTGAAACCAATCAGAATGAAAGTGATACTAGCTTGCAATATTCACTGTGCTACTTAAGGCCAAAGAAGATGCAATAAGTTTTTTATGGAAAAAAAAAGAAGCATAAATCACCAACAGCAATATAATTATCTAATACTGGCAGGAAATATTAAGGAATAAAATTGTGTCTGTGCATTTTCTCTGCTGCATATGCACATTCAGGCAAAGGTTAAAAGGTATGTCATACATAGAGTGCCATGTATGTCAACAAGAAGTTCAAAGACAGACAGCTTAAAAGCTTTTGTTCCAAGAGGGAAATAATACCTTTGACATGTGGGATTCCATAATCTGACGCCTTCCTTCCACATCCGGATTGGGAACCACAATGTGGCGATCAAACCGTCCAGGTCTCACCAAGGCCTTATCCAGTGATTCGGGGAAATTTGTTGCTGCAATCACAATAATCCCTTCATTTTGCTTAAAGCCATCCAATTCAACAAGCAACTGATTTAAAGTCATTTTCATGTACTGCTGATCCTTAGGATTACGGCTTCCTCCTATAGCATCTATCTCGTCAATAAATATTATACAGGGCGACCGTTTCTTTGCAGCAGAAAAAAGATCCCTCACCCTTCGGGCTCCAACTCCAACAAACATCTCCTCAAACTCACTTCCACTGCATGAGAAGAAAGGAACCCCGGCTTCACCAGCAATAGCTCTGGCTAACATAGTCTTACCAGTTCCAGGTGGGCCAACAAGCAGAACACCTTTTGGGAGCTTACCACCCAAACGAGTGAAGCGCTTTACCAGGGATTAGCAAAATTCAATTAAACGCAGAAAATTTCCGAGAACAAATAAATATTGCCATAATACATTATTAGTCACATAATTTCTACATAAACATTTTGACAACTCTTAATATAAGCACTTTGACACTTAAAAAATACAGAAGGGAAATGAAGTTCACTAAGTATCAAGAAATTAAATGTTTACTTTTCAAGATAAAACTTTACAGTTCAAATGCAGACAATAAGGAAACTTCAAGGTCTAATCTAGTCTATAACTAGTAATTTTGATATTGTTATAACAATAACTATGTTATATTATTAGACATCAAAGCAGCAGATTAAGGCACTACTATTGATTATTGAAACCATTGAACGAGATGTTTGAGAAAGCCAAAAAATAAGATGTGAATTGCACAAGCTCATAATATTATTTCAACGTGCAGTGCATCTCAGCCACAGTACAAAGGTTATAGAGAGAATTATTTGGACATAATAGCAATGACATATTACCTTTGGATCTCGAAGATAGTGGACAATTTCTTCTAGCTCCGCTTTTGCCTCGTCAACACCCTTTACATCACTGAATTTGGTGCTGGATTCCATGCTAGGTTGTACTTCTTCATGTAGCCCAAGTCCTGGCACATTGAAAGCAGCAAATCAAGGGAAAAAAAATTCACCGATGTAGGTTGTTGTAAATCAAATGACAGGTACATCAACAACATCACCACTACAATACCTTTACTTATTCCTCTGTCCTCAATAAGTGCTCCTATACCAGAAATTAACAAAAAAGCTAGTGCAATAGTACGAATAGTACGCCAAAGCTGCTCTTTAAAATGCCCTCCTTCTGTAGTCACCATGTGAATAGGGGCAGCAGCAGTTCCAAGAACACGATCTTTTGTAGGTTTTCCAACATTCTTAAGAGCTGAAAGACCTCCTATGCCTTGTTGTTCCTCCCTCATTGAGTTCCTGATACCTACAAATTCAAAGGCAATTCAACAGAATCAAGAACTACAAGTGACCAGGAGCAAGATCAGCAAAATGTAAAATTAACATCTGAATTAAGATTCTGAACTTAAACTGAAGACATATAAAACTTGCCCCAAATTCAGGAAAAAAAATTATTGTCCAAAGCATTCGGGAAGACAAGAACAGAATCAGAACACTATAAATGCAAGCATCAATTTTTTGCAATAGCACCATATGGTCAATGTTCTCAAAATTCAAGATGAAGAGAAAGAAGTATAAACCAATATAGTAATTCTATTGCTTTGAACTCCAACTCAACCCCAGATGCAAAAGTTAATTCCTCATAACGGAAAAAAGGAAACTAAAGGAAAAGCATTTCCATAATGCGTTCAGAAACAAGAGAACAATGCATTAATAAACCTATTTCGAAGAAAATAATTACATTTCCATGCTTACCTCTCTGCAAGGTCTTGAGCAACTCACTGTCATCAAGCCTGTCAACTCTGACCAATGCCTTAACATATTCAGCAAGTGCTGCAGTGTTACTATGTAATGATGGTTGACTTTCAAATAGTCTTATTACAGCTTCAGGATCATTTCTACGGTAAAGTTCTTTAAGATGTGCAACTTCACTAGCTTCATCTGCATCACGCATCCTACGACCTATGTTGCCAACATAACTTGACTGAAACCTCCTTTCAGCATTTAAAAGCCCATTCCCTGCACAAAAACAGATAGTAAACATAAATAAGGAAATAAACCTGATATTTCATTGAGAAGATAAGGTATAAAATTTGTTAATAGGGAAGTAATAGTACCACCTCCAAACTTGTGAATGGAAAAGTAAGTTTTGGTCAACAAATTCTTGCACTGTCTTAACTCTGATTGATGCCTTGAAACCTGTCACGAAATGAACAAGGAATTCATCAAGAAAAAGCAAGCACAACTTGCTGACCCAAGTAGTAACTCTACAAAATTCCTAATTTTGGACAAAGGACATAAAATAGGGGCACGAGATAAAAGAAAAGGCATATTTAATCCAACTAATCCCAGCAACATAATGTAGCAGAAGCATTTTGTCCCAAGCAAGTATGATGTCTGATAAAACTTATAGAATGCATACAATTTAGCAAATGTGTCTGCAGCTGTGCCCACAGGTCTAGAAAACCAGGCATGGTGCAAAAACTAATAGTGCACAGCTTACACAACTACATAGCTTTATTGAAAAAGTACCAGAGCAATTATGATCACCCAAATCAATTTAGCTCCTTTTTCCAATCATGTTACTTAGTGCGAGAAACCCAGAACAAGAGCAAGCTCGCATTAGCTCACACTCCAGCATATTAAACCTATGAATTTACAAAATGAAATTGCGCAAAAGCCTCAAACTTTATAACGCCAAAGACAAACTTACAGAATATTCTGCTACCCAGAACAAGAGCAAGCTCACATTAGCTAGCACTAGTACCAACTTTCACAGAGAAAAAGAATGCAGACTAGAGACAAAACTACACTCCATAAGCTTAGGACAATGTTCCCTGGTGATATCAATACGAATACCCTGATTTTATCAATTAAACAAAGAGCAGTTTCCAATAAAATAGCCTATATTCAACAATAATCTAAATATCCCCTCACTATAGCTTCCTACAGCATCAACCTCCAAAATCGCTGCGAATTAACCAAAATACACTGAGTAACCCAAGAAGGAGATTGAAGTTAGGGCTTTTTTGCAATCCTCGAAATTTCAATATAAGAAACTAAAAAATTTGTGAGACAATAATCTATTAACCTAAAAACAAAAGGAAAAAAGCTCAGACTGACCTCCGTGATTAGGCGCCTCCAAGCCATGATCAGGGACCAGAGACTCTGATCTTTGTTTGCAGGTCTTCTCTCCCTCTAAATTAATTTTTACCAGAGCGATGAAAAGAATATCGGGTGCGTTTGAACAGCGAGAAATGGAAGGAAAATGAGAGGGCAAATTGTCTGGTGTGTGTGGAGATTGCAGGTGGAGGAGGAGAAGAGGGATGGAAATTGAAAGGAGAGAGACTCGATTTGGGTTTTTTTTTTTTTTTGAAAAAAAATAATTTTTTTATAAAATTAATTCAATTTTCTGTTTTGTACTATTTCTGACGCGATCATCTGTGTGCTTCTCTATATTAGCAATTTATAGTTTGTGTTGACTGGCTGCTCGACCTATCTGAAATATCTGTTTTGCCCTGACTCCATTACTCGGCCCATTGAAATCTTCCATTTTATTGCAAGCCCAAACCAGGAGGCTGTGGCCCATTGGACTGACGAAAGAGGGAAGTCTTTCTGAAATATGACCAAAGAGGGGCGTGCTTTGTATTATTCTGTAAACTCATTTCATTTAAGTTATATTGATAAGTTTCTTCAAATCCCATATAGAGTTGAGTTCAGCTGATAGCTATTGTGTTTGTGATGTGAAATTATCCCACATTGATTGCAATAAATATATTTTATTCTTTATAATGGTTGACGAATTGCGAATGGTCGCCGAGCTCAGTAACGTGAGTTTGTCATCCGAGTGGAGGCAATAATGTGATGGAACACTGTCTAATGCCATCGGGTTGGGTCTGTGGAGATAATATTTGGCCCGCCCGTTCCAAGTTACAGAGTTATGCCTAGTGGACCAAGCGAAGGCCTGGAATGCCTGGGATCTTAAAGTGGAGGATACCACGTCAGGCTGGCTTATCAGAGCAGCCATAACCTCCCGCTCTTGGCAGGGAAGGAAAACGGGCCTGTGGGTCTAGTGTCATTGGACCATCACCTTTTTATTTTTGTTTTTTATGATTTAAATTTATTACCTAATCTTATTTTAATAGTTGTTTAAATAATTCATCTACTTTCATTTAATTTGTAGGGGAAAAAAAAACTGTGTTTTTTTAAATGAAAAATTATTTTAATTAGAGACAAATACGTATTTTTATATTAATATACGTATTCTTATGTTAATAGTTGTTTAAATAATTCTTCAATGGGGCTAGTGTCATTGGACCATCACCTTTTTATTTTTATTTTTTATGATTTAAATTTATTACATATTCTTATGTTAATAGTTGCTTAAATAATTCCTCTACTTTCATTTAATTTGTAGGGGGAAAATATAAACTGTGCCCTTTTAAATAAAAAATTCTTTTAATTAGTGACAATAAGTTTAATAATTTTGTATGCAAATTATATTGTCTGAAATTAAAGAGAAAATTACTAATTTGTCTCTATAGTTTAATATATTCTATCATTTTACCTCTATATTTTGCATATAACATTAGTTATATAATCTAAAATTAAAGATAAAAAATTACTAATTTCTCTCTATAGTTTAACATATTCTGTCATTTGACCTCTATATTTTGCATATAACATTAGTTTGTTTTTAAGTTTTGGATTATTACAAGAAAATGAGAAAAAGAAAAAAGAAATAAAGAACAAAACTAAAAAGGTAATGGAATAAGGGTATTATGAGAAATTTTAACTGGAGTTAGAATGAATATTTAATGGAAGGACAATTTAATGTATTTGTAAAAAAATTAGTGACAAAGTAATGTAAAATACAAAATATAGGGATAAAATGATGAAATATGTTAAACTACAGGGACAAATATAGTTTTGATCCACCCGAACCATTTCAAAACAGAACCAAACCATTGGGAAAACGTAATCACTAAAACCATGGACTATCAAGCTAATTAAAGGTCAAAACTGCTTGTTAATCAAATTGTCATAATTCATAGGTTCATCTATATGTTGAACTATGGAATGACAGCTCATGTACTGGACTTGACAATTTAAATACTATTTGATTGTTTCTAATAATTTTTTGTAAAACATTAAAAATAAAAATTACCAGATTTAACTTTTAATAATAAACCACTTGACTTTTAAAAATTGCAAAGTTACATCATTAATTACTATTAAAATTGTGTTATGATTTTGGTTAGTAAAGTTAAAAACTTGTTGAAAAAAGTGTTTTAGAACTCTTAAAAAACATGTAAAGATGAAAAAATCTATTAGTTTAATCTATTTGTGAGGTTAATTTAGACAAAATACTTGAAGTTTGTCGAATTCGAATAAAAGAAAATTTTTGTTTCAAAAATCCTAGTACGACAAGTAAATATTAACTTGATTTTTTTCTGATGTGGCTGACTAATTAAACTTTGGATGAGAATATTGATTAATGACCCAGTCAATTGCATTCTGGCAAATATTCTTCAATTTGGCTTGAAGGGTTAAATTTTTTTTTAGGAAAATCTTGAAAGTTAAATTGATTCGTAGCCAGTAATCAATAATAATATCTTTGCCATCATACCCCTTTTTTAAGGACCCTTCCTCTCCCTTGAACAATACTCAGCCAGTCCATACTCCCCCACTAGCTTTCATAAAACTTGAGAATTCTTGCTGGCAGTGTGTTTGGTGAAGTCTTTGTTTTCTTTTTCCCAACAATAAAGTCAATTTTTGTACCATAATTTATCCCAATCCAATCCAATCCAATCTATCCTCCCTTCAGCCCTTTTCAATATGATTGTCCCTTCTGATTTTTTTATTATTAGCATTGTACAGAAATAATCAGTAGCATTAGTTTATTGCTACTATTATTTTTCTATTATGTTGGATGCGAAACTCTTATCAACTTCTCCAAGTTGATCAATCAGATTCCTCCATGTTGTGAAGACTTATTGGATCATCTCTTTTATAAAAGAAGAGACAATAACACAGCAGTATCTACCTTTATCTGTCATTCCATTTGCCTCAAAAAGATGAAAGCTATTTTTGTTGTTGGATTATTTTATCTTCTGCTGAATGATGGAGTTCAAACGGTAACCTCACACCAAGAATTCAACAATATTCAATCTCAAATCTGTCTGGTGTCAGAAACCCAGCCTTACATAACTTCCTTTCACTTTCGACCTCCAAAGAACTGGCTTAATGGTTTGTATTCTGATCTTTGCATGTTTGTTTTGTCTTGATTGAATATTTATCATTTATGTTGCTAGCAACCATATCTAATTTGCTTTTTTCATTCTCATATGCTCTGGTGCTTGATTCACGCTTGGGTGTCTCTAATTGTGCAGATCCTAATGGTAAGTTTGCAAATTGTTTTGGGTTTGTGCATTCATTTAGAATTATAAGTGGGTTTTCTGCAAATAATTTTGTGATATAGATATAAATTAATTCATCATGCAGGACCAATGTGGTATAAGGGTTTTTATCATCTGTTCTACCAGTACAATCCCAGTAGTGCTTTATTTGGCGATGGCATGGTATGGGCACATTCTGTATCAAATGACTTGATCAATTGGGTTCATCTCAAACTTGCCCTTTATCCATCAGAACCATTTGACCTCACTAGTTGCTGGTCTGGTTCTGCTACAATCCTTCCTGGGAATAAACCTGTTATTTTATATACTGGTATTGATGCCAATAGAAGACAGGTTCAGAACTTAGCAATGCCCAAAAATCTTTCTGACCCATTTCTTGAAGAATGGGTAAAATTTTCACAAAACCCTGTTATGACTCCACCTGAGGGTGTTAAAGATGACGACTTTAGAGATCCAACTACTGCTTGGTTGGGTCCTGATGGGAAATGGAATGTGATTGTTGGAAGCTTGAATAATAATCTAGGAATGGCATTGCTGTATCAAAGTGAAGATTTTGTTCACTGGAGAAAGTGTAAAGATCCTCTTTATTCAACAGAAAAATCTGGGATGTGGGAGTGTCCTGATTTCTTTCCTGTGTCTATTAATGGTACAAATGGTGTTGACACTTCAGTCCAAAGTCCAAGTGTAAAGCATGTTATGAAGGCAAGCTTCAATTCTCATGATTACTATGTGATAGGAACTTATATTCCTGAGATAGACAAATATACTCCAGACATTGATTTTACTGGAACTCTTAAAGACTTGAGATATGACTATGGGAAGTTTTATGCTTCAAAGACATTCTTTGATAGTGTTCAGAATAGGAGGATATTGTGGGGCTGGGTAAATGAATCTGATACTGCAGATGATGATATCAACAAAGGATGGTCCGGACTTCAGGTGAGTGGAATGCAATTGGAAATGTACCTCCTGTTTTATATTTTTGGTAATGTCAATGATTAAGCTCTGAAATTTAAGAAAGGCCTTAACTTAATTGCTTGAAATTTACTTTAATGACTTATGAATGAATGTGTAAATTTGAATGTAATCTGGAATTCGTATTGCAGGCAATTCCTAGGCAAATATGGCTCGATAGAAGTCTAAGCCAACTAGTGCAGTGGCCAGTGGAGGAGATCAATAGATTACATGATAAACAAGTTAGCATCCAAAATAAGAAACTTGATAGCGGTTCAATATTTGAAATTCAAGGGATAAGCGCTTCACAGGTGAGCATTTTGATTCCATTTGGCATTGAAAAAGTAGATCAAATATTCTCATCTTTCTGGTTAAGAGCTTTTTTTTTTTTTTTGTTAGTCAAATGGAGGTCTTGTAGTAGCTGTATATAATTTGTTCTTCTTTGTGTATTTAAAAGGCAGATGTAGAGATTGTGTTTGAATTTCCGGAATTAGAAGAGGCTGAGCTCTTGGACCCTACATGGCTTGATCCTCAAAAAATGTGTACTGATGCAAATGCAGCAAACAGAGGTAGTTTGGGGCCATTTGGGTTGTTAGCTTTAGCAACAAAGGACTTGACAGAGCAAACTGCTATATTCTTTAGGATTTTTAAAGGTCATGATTCATATGTAGTACTTATGTGCAGTGATCAAAGCAGGTTTGAATTGATTGCTTTTGTTTCTCACTTATAAACCCAAATGTCATATAATTTAGACTTTGAAACTTCCTAACAGGTCTTCTCTAAGAGATGGGATTGATAAATCCACATACGGAGCTTTTGTCAACATAAATTCCCAACGCGAAAAGATTTCACTAAGAAGCTTGGTGAGTTAATTATTTTCCCTCGAATTAAAGTTTCACTCTTTATTTGACATTGTTATTCATATATTGCAGATAGATCACTCAATAATTGAGAGTTTTGGAGGGGAAGGTAGAGCTTGCATTACCAGCAGAGTGTATCCTAAGTTTGCTATCCATGAAGATGCACACCTTTATGCATTTAACAATGGAACTCGGAGCGTAACGATCTTAAGGTTGGATGCTTGGGGAATGAACAAAGCTCAGTTCAACTATAAAGAAACCAACAACACACCATTTTGAAATATTCATACAACACACGCACGCATACCATATTATCCTATGTGGATATCTTGACGCACACTCTGCTGTATTTTCAAACTTCAATCATTTGATGGGTTTGGGGTTTATGATCTTGGAGAATACCAATACCAATGTACTTTAATTTAATGTTTATGCGAACACTTGATTCTGTATCCGTTCTGTAACAAGAAAAATCTGTATTTGTAAACTCTATAAAAACCTGCAATAACAAAGCATTGTTTGTTGAAAACATTTTTTTAAACACAAGTGAAGTTTGAATTGAACTTTAATTTATTTTTTAATCAGAGAAAGGCTTCAAGGAACCAGAGACCAACATGGAATCTCATTTTTTTAAGAAATGTTCTCTGATATGATGTTAACACTTTATTCTTCTGTACATTGGCCATTCAATACTGAGTTTTGATATTGTCCATTAATCTCCATAATATATACCTATTTTTTATTATCAATTATTGGACAATTTTACTGAGACAATAGAACCGACCTTAGACGGCGCTACTTTGTCATTCCTCGCGGGAAATCATGTCGTTTGATGAAGGATCATTTTATAAGTCAACCACAAATATCTGAACACTGCCGTTTTGCTGTATAGTTTTATCTAACTCTTGAATTTTGAGATATTTAAATCATCATTTTTTTAAGAAAGATATTTAATAATCTTTATAGGCTTGTTCAAATTGTTTAGCTTGATTGCGTGTCAAATTTAATAAAAAACTGCAATACGTAATCATCTAAATTTTTGCCCATTCATATGTGGATAAATTATTTGATTCAAAATATATTATATTTATTCAAAATATACATACCTGTGGATAAATTATGCTCATTTTGACTAATTTTTATTTTAGTAACATTATCACAATTGAAATTATTTTCGAAGCAAAAGAGTTGAAGCCAGTTTAAATTTACTTAAAAAAATTTCGGATTGCGCAGCGGATGAGTATCCCCATAGGCTGCATCCATATGTTTTACCCAGTGTCAGTGCTCGGTTCGATCGGCTGTCTTTGTTTACTTACAAGAAAACTTAAAAAATGTTTTAAAAATTAAAATTGATGGGGTTAGCTTGATAATCAAACCACCCTTGGGATGAACAGCGTAGCGTGAAAGTCTGTTATTTTCTCTTATCTCACAACAAACTGAAACTCTAACTCTACATACCAGAGAATCGTTGATACAATTTTCATTATTCCAAATGTTAATGTCTAATCATCAGTTCTACTCAAGACATGCTATTTTGGTACTGTCCCATTGAAGGTTTTGAGAAATGAGAATGCTTTAGAAATTATATTCTCCGTGTTTTTATTCTGTCGGGAGGAATTTGTGAAAAGAATGAGCAGAGATGATGATGACCCAGGAGAAGAGAGAGACATAGCAAAGTCAGGGGCGTGCAAATGGCTGACCAACTTCCAGAGGGATCTGATGGCGGGTGCGGTTATGGGCGGTGTTATACACACCATCGTAGCGCCTATTGAACGGGCCAAGCTGCTATTACAGACCCAAGAGAGCAATCTGGCGATTGTGGGTAGCGGGCGGAGGAAATTCAAGGGCATGGTGGATTGCATCGGCCGTACGGTCAGGGAAGAAGGGGTTCTTTCGCTCTGGAGAGGTAATGGCAGTAGTGTCCTTCGCTACTATCCTTCTGTGGCACTCAATTTCTCCCTCAAGGTAACCTATTTCGCTATTGTTCTTTCTGTGCACATAAGATGTTTGATAAAATGTGCAGGCAAACAGAAAACAGTAGGCTAATATTTGACCGTGTAAATTTTCAGGCGCCTAGCTTTAGTAAAATATTTCCATTTATTTAATTTATTTACAAAATTGTAAATATTTATCCTGACTCTAAATATACTAATTGAAAGGTTGAAACCTCTAACTCTCCACATAGTCTGGAGTACCTCCTTGGCAAGGATTTATGCCGTCCCTACCTTTGAAAATCTTTCATAGTCCTACCGCTTGTTCCCTTTTGTCCTTACTAAAGCTTTTACGTGATCTATTGTTTCTTCATTAGGTAGTTTTTATTATGGACCTTTTCTAATTTTTAAAGAATGAAGATTTTAGAAGGAAGTGGTAAAAGAATTATCCTAAGGGATAGATGATTATCCAGAAAAGGGAAACTTTTAGCTATGTTGTGAATATATATTTTTTTCCTGTTATTGATTTAAGTTTAGTTTCTGCCTGCAACGACTTTTAAGTGGATCTTCAACAAATGCAATATTTCTGCATGAGAATGCTAAACTTAGTTCTTCATATTTGTACTTTTATATGGCCCTGTTGGAAAATTTTGTTTGTTGTAGCAGTAGAAATATGGATAATATGGAAGTTCCTGTCAAGTGGGGTGAAATTTCTGATCATATTATTTGATTAATAGAAAGAAAAGGATCTATGTGAATTTCACAAAAAGTAGCTATCTTAAATAACGATAAGAAAAATGCAGGAATGAATATCATGAAATAAGTGAACTACTTAGGAATTTCTATCCAGCAACAACTTAGAGACCTTTTTTCAATTCATATCTTGCAATATATGGCCCTTGACCAAGTAAAGTTTACAAAGTATCATTGCTGCTTAGTCAGTCCTGGAGCTTAGTGTTTTATACAAGTTTGGTGAATTTGGTAATAAACAGAGCAGTTGGATTCAGAGAAAATACTCAGAAATTTGATTCAGGAATGTAGATAAATATAATTAGAACAAGATGTCTTAGGAAGTCAGATCAATGTAATTAGAATGTGTGTGGACTTCCTTTCTGGAATTAAAATAAATATTTCCCAGGCAATTGATGTTACTTCTTGAAACAAAATTTTTCTTTGTAAGTTAATGTTCCTCAGTACATATTCAGCCATAGTGCCAGTCTAAGAAAATCATCATCTGTCTTTTGCAAGGAATGACTAGAGTCATCCCTTGAAGTTGAGAATTTGCACTCTGTTAGGTTATGCAATTTTCTTTTAAAATTTATATTATGACTAAAGACAAGCAGTTGCTATGGAAAGCTTAAGCAAATGTCTTTTTGTTTGGAGTTTGGTTGAAGAAATTAACTTGAGAAACTGAGGTATGTAATACTGAACATTACAAAGACTAAGCAAGTCTTCACCTCCCTTTCAAAGTTTGGTTACAAGTTAAATCTTTTAAGGCTACTTATGCTTATGTTAGAATCAGTGCAATGAGCAATAGCAGAACCTTTTTCCCTAGGGCATGAAGTAGCTGCTCCCTATACCATATCAGATATTTACAGGATTTGAAACAAAGGAGGAGAGAGACAGTGTGTTTTTTATTAGTATTCAACTATGAAGACATTGAGGCTGCATTTTGCCTTAGAGGTCGTTTGGATTGAGGTATTCTGAATGATGGAATTTAAATATTCCATGTAATCATCGAATTTCATCGTTTGTTTTGAAAAAAAATGGATAACAATCCATGGAATCAGTAAATTTCGTCATACCTAAAGTCTCTCATTTTGGATGAGAAAGAAATCCCATGTAGTAGGTGGGATTTCACCAATTGCACCGTTTTTTACTAACAACGGAATTGAAATATTAATTATATTCCTTATATATCTCTAAATCCATGAATTTAACCAAACGAAGGAATTGGCACATTTCATTCATTCATATTTCATCTATTCACATTCCATGCATTTAATAAAATCCATGTATTTCTAATTCCATTAATTCAAACGACCACTTAAAGTGGCTACTGCCAAATCCATAATATCCAAGTTTGGAACATGATGACATAAAACGCAAATAAAAATGATAAGAAGATTTAGGATCAATTTGACTTGAAACAATAAATGAGATGATGCTTTGGTCATGGTTGCAAAGTTCAAAATAAATCATTGCCATCTCTAATTGATCATCTCCTGTTATTCTACTGGGATTGTATGATCATAAGTACAAATCTGTTTGCAGGATCTTTATAGAAACATATTGAGAAATGTCAACCATCAAGATGGCAGTTTCCTGTCTGGTGCATCTGCTAATTTCATTGCTGGGGCTGCAGCTGGCTGCACAACATTAATCCTAATCTATCCACTTGATATTGCGCATACCCGACTTGCTGCTGACATTGGAAAAACTGATGTACGACAATTTCGAGGCATCTACCATTTCCTGTCTACAATATGTAAAAAAGACGGGATTCGAGGAGTTTACAGAGGGCTACCTGCTTCTTTGCATGGGATGATAGTTCATCGGGGCCTCTATTTTGGAGGCTTCGATACAATTAAGGAGATGATGTCTGAGGATGCTAAACCTGAATTGGCATTGTGGAAGCGTTGGGTGGTGGCACAAGCTGTCACAACATCTGCTGGGTTGCTGTCGTACCCATTAGACACAGTTCGGAGGCGAATGATGATGCAATCTGGCATGGAACACCCAATGCATCACAGCACACTGGACTGCTGGAAGAAAATTTACAGAACAGAGGGAGTGGCCTCCTTTTACCGCGGGGCAGTATCAAATATGTTTAGGAGTACCGGAGCTGCTGCCATATTGGTTTTATACGATGAGGTAAAGAAATTCATGAAGTGGGGTGGACTGTAACATGAAGTTTTGTCTTTTTTAGTTTTACTATTTATCTGAAAACCAGAGAACTAGAGTAGAATGAGGATTTGGGCAATACAGAAACAAAATGTTGCAAATGTTCTACGCAGCTAACACATAAATACAAGTCCTAAATAAACATCGGTTTCCCACATCACCTTTTGAAGCTGTGGCAAGTCATCCCATGATTATTTTGTTAACATAGCGTGGTTCATTAGACTTGTCTGTTTCTTTCTTCCTTGTATCAATTTATTTTTATTTTGGGATTTCAATGAATGAACTAATTCGGTATTAAGATAATGGGTTTGGTTTATGGATTTTTCTTCATCTGCTAACTGAAATTAAGATGGGAGCAAGGATTAGAACTAAAAGCTGGGATATTGACATGTAATGTATTTAATTTTTAATCCAAGTTTAATAATAATAATTAATAGTATTAGTGGTGGAAACTATAATACCAAAAAACAATAACCAACTTTATTAATGGACTAAGATTGTGTTAGTAGTAGTGGTGGGTTCATATTAGATGGAGGAAAAGAAGGGAAGGAGAATATACCATGGGCTACAATGTCTCAGTGCGTGCGAGCCTGGATTGAAGGTGTTTTTTTGGTTTTTTTTTTTTTAAAAAAAAATAAATATCAATAATAAATAATCAAATCATTATTAGAATGTATTCCTCCAAATATGTGACAACGTGACTTTCGCTCTTCCATAAACAAGTTAATAATTTAGTAGTAGTAAATAATTTTAGCATTAATTAATGATGGGGTGTTTAAAATAAAAATGAGTTTTAAGAATAAAACAAGTAAAAAAATATTTGGGAAATTTATCTCTTATTTTACTTGAAAAAGTGACAATTTCTTTGTAACTAATTAAATGTCATGTAACACCACTAGCAAATTCTTAATCTAACGAAAATATTAAAATAATAATAAAAATTACTACAATAATTTTTTTTTTGAAACTGCCTATTAATCTCAATAATTAATAGAATCTCGCTTAATCTAAATTGAACAATTTGCATGCATAGTTTGAAAATAAAATAAAATATAATGTAGACTTCTTTAACATTAAAAAATCTTAATCCTATCCTATATCAAAGAAAAAATCTTAATCATGTCATATTTAAAAAAAAAAAAGTTCTAATTCGCTTTTTCTGTTGTTTTACGACAACCCAAAGTTTAGTAAAATTAATTAATTAATAATATAATTAAAAATACAATATATAGATAGAATATGATTAATAGTAAAATAATATTTTTTATTGAAATATGATTTAAATTTAATTAATTAATTAATTATTAAAATTATATTTTTTATCAGAATATAATTTAATTAATTATTAATAATTGTATAGATATAAATTTAATTTCGATAATATAAATTCTATAGAATTATTATGAAGAATTTTTCTCTTCTAATTCATATTTATTTTTATATAGGTTTTAGATTGATATATAGAATATATACGAACATAGATAAGAGCATAAAAGTAATTTGAATTAAAAAATATTTTTATTTATTTTAATATAAAAATACTGTTTGGTTAAAATTTAAAAATCTTTTCTTTATATCATTCCGTTTTAAATTATAAGTTGAAAATTAATTTTTATTATGAAGCCAATCAAATTAAATCTTTCGTCTCTGATTATGATCGTATCAACAAACCTATCATATCATTTTTTTTAAGGAAAAATCATGTTATTTTGATAGATTAATAATTTTAGATTTTAAGGTATTTTCTTTTTATTAATTACAAAATGTTCTGAATGAGTTTCAACTGTAAGTGGTACCTTTAAATTATAGTTAGACCAATTTTCAAATAAATTTCTTTTAAACAAAAAAATTTTAATTTCAAATTTCAAAAATTCTGCGTACATAAGTTAATTTAAATCCATGACGTCACTTAAATCAGGAGAATCTCTTACCGCCTCAAAAGTGTGATTTTCAAGAGGCGTTTTATTTCGTAGAATTGTAACTTTAAAGAAATGATGATGTGGGCATTTGGTGCCCAAACTATTTGGGGAAGGTATTAACTGAGTGTGGAAGTGGCAAAGTATTGAAACTGTAAGCATGCTGAGTGAGACGTCTAAATGGACCCGATAATACTTCAATATTTACCAATTATAAGTTAGACAGATGTATATTTCCAAAAATTAAAAAAAAAAAATCATGTGAGCAATTTATAACTTGTTCCATTTTTATTTTATGTTAAAATATATGTATTATATGTATTTTTTATCATTTTAATTTTATGTTTAGAAATTCAATAAAAATGTGTTCGGTAAAACTAATTGTTTGAGCAACGTTTTCTTATTTAAATAACCGTTAATTATTTCAATAGTAATAATTTATAAAAACGCTAAAAAAGTTAGTAAATTTTTAATAAAACAATACTTAAACATCTAAAACCTACTCTTCCGAAATAGTAAAAACATAAATTTTTAACATTTTGATTGCTCAAGTAAATTGTCCAATACAAGCAAACTATAGGATTCCACAACAATTTCCTTTTAATAGTTTAGTTTGACTGATCACTCGAGATTCGAGATTACACTGCCAACAATATTTTTTCTAATGTTTGAAGATGAGCCCTTAACAATTATTAATGACTATTCACTAATTTTTAATATATAAATTTATTATTTTTCTTTTTTAAATTGATTATTGAACAATTTTGAAAAGAAATGATTTTTGCATTCTTGAATTAGCAGAGATCACATATTCTGAATTTATATGAAAATTCAAGCCATGTGGTAAAAAAATAAAAATCAACAATAAAACTAATTTCAATTTTCTCCACTCTTGCAAGCATAACAAGTGGGAATGTAATTTTTTAGTATCGATAATTGCAGACATCCATAGCTTTTGTAATGGCTTATCATGGGTCAACTTCTAACTTCTTATAAGATGACCTCAAAAGGATAAAAGGAACAAATTATAAGCTAATCCTCGTTGGACCTTTGGTCACTCTTTTAATCATATCTTAAGCTATAAATAAGACTTTTTTTTTTTTTTTTAAGCTAAAATTAGTGGCATTCAAATTTATTCTTTTTCCTTTGTCCAATTGAGGCTGAAACGGGTAATAACAAGTCAAAAACAATAAAAGGAAATTGCTTAAGTGCCTAATTAATTGCTAAAGGTGCAACAAATCCTATGGTCTTTCTTAGATAAAATAAGCTTTTTTCGCAGGATACTTCAGATTTAGATCAAATAATTGTCTCATTTCTACTCTTTTACTTTATTAAATCAAGAACACTAAACTCAAACATATATAAAACAAATAATGAGAACACAAGTTTATGGGTGAAGTTAACACCAAAAACAAGAATTAGGCAAGAAAATTGAAATTAATAAAGAAAAGGCAAAGAACTGACTTCATCAATTGAAGGAAAGTAAAATAAATAGAGATATATTAAAAAAAATAAAAAAGAAGAAGATGCTTTTGGCACTTTAGAGTGAGTTTTAAAGAAAGTGCAAACCTCAAAACCCTACCATTAAGGAACTTGAGATTCAGTTGCCTAATTCTTCCCTTTTCCTCTTTTAATAATAATACCATCTTAATCGCAACAATTATTATAAATTAAAAACAAAAGGCAATTATGAGCTTTTATTTAATTAGTAATAATACCTAATTTATTTAATTTTATGAAGAGCTAAAGAATCTACTTGTGATTCATCTTACGTTAGGCTGTAAAGATTCTAGATGGTCATCAATGCGATATAATCAGGACCATTGCATGTCTGCCACGTCGGGCCCAGTTAACACTCTTATTAGGATTTGCAATTGTGGTTATGTTTTATTTCATATTTTATTCTATCATCACTTCACTTGTATTATGTTACGGTTATGGCTGTCTTTTCCAAACCCAATGGAAAATTGGTCCCAACTAACTTAAGTGGGGGCTAATTGTCATTAATGGTACCCAAATTTTGAAGTATCTAACATTATGGTACCTCTAACTTCTAAATTTAACATTGTCATACCCCTACTTTAAAAAATGTAGCGCAGTAGTACTCTTAACCAGTTTTCTAATATTCAACTGATCATAGAGATCAAAATGTAATTTTTATTTTCTTCTTCCTTTGGTCATTCATTTCGGTAGTCCTCTCATATAAAACAAAAACGGAAACTAAATAGTAATTTTTTATGGCAAATTTCATTTTGATCTTACTATTGTTGATAACCAAAGAAAGAAGATGATAAAAATATTATAATTTGATCCTCATACCTATTTGAGACCGATACCGTGTGTTATGTTTTTTAAAGTTAGGATACAACAACGTTAAATTTTAAAGTTGAGGTATGATAACGTTACAAATGCCAAAATTAGGTACCATGGGTGAAAATTAACCCTTAAGTGGGTTTATTTTTAACATTTTTTTTAGCTATTTGGAATTTTTAAATTGTCAAACACTCAAAAAAAAGAAAAAAGAAATTAAAATTTAAAAACTAAATAATATATATTCCACATTGTCCACGATTAAGTACTAGTATCCTTTATTTTCCTTAATTGGGAAACATCTTAATTTGAAGGGTTCTAATGTAATGACCACCTTGCATAAAATATAATATAATTTGGAATAAAGAAATAATTGGCTTTATGTGAGACTAAGGATTATTTAATAAATTAACACAACACAAAGTGGGTATTACCATTTTATATTTTCATATATTATTTGTGGGGTTTTTTTTTTTTTTTCCTACTACATAGTTACATTACATTTGTTAAAATAAAAAATTAATTAAAAATTCAACACAAACAGTTTAAGGTGGACTTCCAAAAAATTAGAAATAGAATAAAGTTAGTTGATCTTAATTACATATAAGAAATCATAATAAGTAGATAGTGCACTTAAAAAAAGTGAGGGATTTTTAATGTTGTTGGAAAAAAAAAATCCTGAATCTTTAATGCATGACCTATTTTTTTATAAACAACTGCATACCAACATAAAAGAATTTAAATCACAAAGTTTAATAGGGAAAAGAAGTATATTGCGCCTCCAAACACTTGACATATAAATAATGTAATAATTTGATGGGTTATTTAAAAAGTAAAAATTTTAAGGATATGATTGGGGAAAAAAAAATTTTTTTCCTTTATTTTACATAAATTAACATATAACGTATATTTTGTGATTAATTACTGCTATATTGTGACATGTTTAATTAACATATCAATAGATTATAAAAAACCGATATTTTAGAGATGAATAAAAGGAAAATGCACCACAATAATGATAGAGCGAGTAAATTAATTAATTTTGAGTAGATTTAAAATGTATTTGAAGCATAATACCAAAAATAATAGTATGATGGAAAAGGAGTTTACAAGAATGAAGAAGACGCACTCCTCTTGTAGTGGATTTTGATGGAGAAAAAGAAAAGAAATTCCATTATGTTGTATATGAATAACTCTACAAAGCTATTTATATTAGTATGTAAACTCACACATGTCACCCACTTCATCAAACTGTCTTTAATCTATTAACTAAAGTATATAAATTAAAATATTATATAGACTTGTGTGTATGAACTACAAAATCAATTCTAGATTAGACAAGAAATATAATTATTATCAATAATAATTTCTTGTAAAAAAGCAGCTTGGAATCCATTTTTATAGGAGCCATGTGGGATAAAACTTGAAAAATCCCCTTTATCGAAAGGCTTATTCATTTCTTCCAGCATTTCAACCTCAATGTGTGCTCTAACTTTGGCATCCTTTTGTTGTTTAAAGCTTCATAAAGAAATTCAATGCCATATTTTTTTAACTCCAACACATCCATTTTTCTATTCTTTTTCAATTTTAGGCTGACTTGTCAACACTTTATTGGGTAGTCACGAATGATCTGGTAAACCAGATCTAACTAAGATTTTTTCATGAAATAAAGTTTATAAAATGTAACCTACTTTTCATAATTGGATGATTTTTAACTAATGCGGTTAATTTAAATGGTAAACTGTTTGGATTAACTTAAGAAGATATCGGATTCCAAACCTATTGTAAGTAGCTAGTTTTGCTGGAAACTCATCCACCACCACTGAGTGCACAAGGGGAGTTAGTGTTAGTTGAACTTAGGAAAATTGATGGTCCTTCAACTTCATATTATATTTATGTATATATTCCAATCAATAATATATTCTTTTTTATTAAAAAAAAAATTAATATGTAACTGTATGCTTCAAAATTCTCATATGATCCAAAAGTTGAAGATATTTTTTTCATGATTCATTTTAAATCCTTCATAAGAAATGAAAAAAAAAAAATATAAATATAAATATAGTGAGTTATAAACATATATTGTCAACTTGAGAAAAGTTAGAATTTCAAAAATATAATAATTAGATGATTAAAAAGAGTCGATAGAATTGATTTTCAGAGAAGGATACACGTAGATTAGACGATGGATGATTTGAAATCGCAAAGAATTGAATTGAAGCAAGTTGTTTATGATGGAGAACCTTCGAATTCCACATCCATGGATGCCATGTCCAATACAGTGACCATTTTCACTTACTGTTTCTAAATTCACCAAATACCCATCACTACACTACAATAGTAATACAATTTCTTTTTCTTTTTTTCAAGAAGATAGAATTTTGATTTTTGACATCAGAAAAATGAAGTGGGACGCGCCCATGGGCGAGTGTGTTGGGGAGGATCGCAGTCCAAACCAAAAATAATAATATTGATGGAAATAGGAGGGTGTCAGGTTGTTGAAAGTGCAGTGCAGCCAAGGCAAGGCAAGCTATTCATTGCGCATCGCCTTACCAATTGCCATCACAGATGTCTCGTAGCAAGCTGACAAATTTTGCCTCTCACTCACTTCCTCCATAATTAAAATGAAATAATTTTTTAGTATATTTTGAAGTAAATTGTAGTAATTAATTATTTCAAACACGTCCAATTTAATTAATCGATGACAATTGCTCTCTAATTTTTAAGTTTTAGAATTATTCTGAAAAGTGAAGTGCACACACATATGACATACCAAGCAACAGATCAAATCATCACAAGTATAAAAATTTTTGATACCAAAATGCCAATAAGCTTTAAACTTACCTTTCCACCATTAGTGCTTCTTTCCACATTCTTGATTCTTATTCCGCTCTCTTGTTTTAAACTCCATTTCTCACCCTATATTTGTTCAATGTCTCCTAAAGCTAACTACTACTGGTATTTTCTTTTTTCCATACTTTTTTTCAATTCAATTGACTCACCACTCCAAACAATAATACATATATAGTACTACAGTCCAAAATGGATAGTTATTATATTAAATTAAGAAAAGTCATACTGTTTATACCAAAAAAGTAAATGGTGTGTTAGAAGCTCAGATCATAAAAGACTGATCTTAATAATATATATATATATATATATATATATATATAGATGTGTGTGTTTGCAAGTTTATGAAGATTGTAATAAAAGGTGAAATAGAAAAAGGAAAAAAGTGATGCATGTATGTATGTAGTATGATTTTACTAGAAGATTAGGCTTTGCAATTATTGAAAAGAATTTTGTCAGAACATATCTGACAGTGCCACTCGAACCTCGTCATTGTCACCAAACAAAGATCAACCTATACTTAACCATCTAGCAACTCCAGCAACACAATAACAAATTAAACTCAGAGAAAAATCAAATCCAATCCAACGGCTCTGATTGCTCAATTATTGGTTGTGGAACCCTATCTTCTACTGTAACCAGATCAAATGATTAATAATGAAATTTACTGCTCCAAGTTTAATTCAGAATAGCCTATTTCATTAATTCATTTCTAATTGGATTGAAATAGATAATTAAACAAAAATATATAGAACATAATCAGTCTTCTTCGTCTACTTCTTTACCTTCGTCTTCTTCATCTACTACTAATTAATTAATAATTTTTTCGGTCTGAATTTGACCATTAAACAGTGAACAAGATAACAATTCAACAGAAAAATTATTCCTGCCTAGCTAATTTTTATGTCCACTTACAGTAACAGAGAAAATCCAAAACTAACATTCAAATCACATAATTTTCTGTAATATTTTATGATGAAGAGATGATGATATATATATATATCATACGCACAGAGCGCCAACTTCGACGAGTTTGGGGACGAGATGGTTGCTGAGATGGAGAGCGACGAGAGACTCGAGGCCACCAACACAGGTTCCACCAATGAAGACGGCAGGAACGAGATTGCGAGGAGAGTCGGTGTCGTCGTCGTCGTCATCGTGAGAAGGAGGAGGCGGAGGAAGAGCAGAGATCTCGCTATCATCTAACTCGATGACAGTAGGATGGACGCCGATGGTAGCGAGTAGCTTCTTCATGACGTGGCACATGCAACAAGAGGATCGGGAGAATATAATCACAGGATGCTCCGATATAAGGCGTTGGATTCTGGTCTCGGCGGATTCAGCGGCGTCTATGGAAAAGGAACAAGAGGAGGAGTAGGATGAGGAGGAAGGGGATGAGGAGTTGGTGGTGGTGGTCGGAGGTTGAGGAGGAGGAGTGAGGTCGAAGCGAACGACGTCGTTGGAACAACGTCGCAGTCCTTGCATCGCCAGTGAATCAGTTATGTAGAGAGAGAGAGAGGGAGGAAGAGAGAGAGTGTTGATGTCAACGGGAGCAAGTGGGAGTATTGAGGGGAGGAGTTTTATTTATAAATGAGAGGCGGGTGAGTGTGGGGTTGCTTACATCACAAAGTACTGTATTGCATTTGCACTATATTTCTTTCTTTTATTTATTTTTATTTTTGGGATCAATGCTTGTGGGATTGTTTTCCACTTTTAGAGACCACGCGCCTTTTGTATTATGACTTTGCGCGTTTTATACAAAATCTGAGTGAGATTGATGGGTGTTCTTGTTAGCCCGTCAGCTACTCACATTTCTTTTTCTTTATTTTTAATGATACATTTCTTTTTATTTCTTACTGCTAAAATAATCTTCATCAAATGCATTAGTTGATATAAAAAAAAAAAACAATTTACCAATAAAATTTAGTATTATTTATATTAGTTTTTCCACCATTTCAATATCATATGTGATACTAACTTTGATTGTTTTTATATAAACTGACTTTACCAATAAAAATAATGATGAAGGTGAAAATATAAAATGATAATTTTAAGAAATAAAAATAAAATTGAAATATATCTATGTAAAATATATACTCCACAGCTAAATACCTTATGATAATGTGACATAATATTAAATTTTACAAATGCTATGTCTTTAGTGTTTTAATTAGTTAAAATGGTAAATATTAATTTAAATTTATTATTAAACATATGCAAGGCAAAGAGAATTTTTTTTTTTTTAATAAATTCTAACAAAACGTATAATAATGATTCGGTTAATTATGGTTTATAATTATCTGTTATTGTTTTACTATAATTGATTATAATTATAGAATTTTAAAGAAATTTTTAACTTTAATTATAAATTTAGTTTGTTAAGTTAAATCATATATAAAAATTTTAATTAATTTGTTTCTTTTTTGAAATTAATATTTTTATTTAAATGTTAGAATTATGTTTATATAGTAGATTTAAGTAGATATAATTTAAAATATCTGATTTAATATTTTTTCTCTATTAAACTTAATATCATGTATTACGATTATATTTTAATATTTTTTTTAAATAAATAATTTTAATTTTGAAGTTCAACTCTTTTAGCATTTAAGTTGAAAGATAATAATAACAGTAAATCCCTACTGAAACACAAGAAGTCCATCCTCACAAAAAAAAGAGGAAAAAAATTGGAAGAAGTCAAAATTGGTAAACTAATGAGGGAAGGAAGAAACGTTTAAAATGAAATGATTGGAGAGTGGAGTTCACAACGGGAGGCAGAGGGTGAAAGTAGCAATTGTAATTGTGGTCACGTAATACGGTGGTTCGGAAATACAGGACATTTGCCGGATTAGAAGTCACATGGGCATGGCGTTTATATACTTAATGAACCTTACGTCACTTTGACTTAGACGTGGAGCCTCCAGATTGAACGGTGACGTTACCACAACAACCTGCTGTCCTCCTAATGCACGTACCAGTTATTTACTGCCCTTTTATTTTTTATTAAATTAAAAATATAAAAAATCAAAAAGCTGAGTGAGTGTGTAAAAAACTGCTGTGATGGTGGGGACCAAGGTTCATGAGGCGATGACATAATCATCGGAATGGAATTACACTTTCCCCGTCATCCTGACGTTCCCTGATTGACACGTGGCCGTCGTTTTAGAGTTTCCTTCAGGCATGGAGATTGTGGGCTTCGAGAGTGGGCCCAATACCACTTTTGGGTCTGGGTAGAAATAGCCAATGGATGGGACCCACGTGGCTTGTCAGTATGCGGTTGATGGCGATGGTGATTGGGGCGGAAATAGGTGGGACCCCACCATATGAATGAATCTGTAAGGGGGAGGATTTGTTAAATATGGGCCGTAAATGGTGGTGAATAAGGAGGTGTCTGCCATATGCTTGTGATGCATGCGTAGGGAAGGTTTGCATCACCATTTTACAGTGACTTAAATAACCTATAACTTCTCTACTTAACACTGTACTATTTTAGTAATTTGCTTCTCCCCCATTATTTCATTACTGCAACTTTTGCAAAATCTATTTCTCTACTTAATACTGTCCTATTTTAATCAATCATATGATGTGTTCATCAAATATTATTTTATGAAATAATATTCGATCAACGCGTAATTTGATTTCTTTCAAAAAATAAAATAAATTGATTAACACATTGTATTTAATCTCTTTCGAAAAGAAAATATATCATATTTATGATAACAACATGTCAATATAATTTATTCTAATAACATTCGATTATAATTTTCAAACTTCTAAAAATGAGTGTTTTTTTTATTTACAAATTACGCATGGTCTTAGGTAAAATCTAACTAAAAAAAATATATATTTCTGCAGAATATTGCAAATTTTTCTTTAAAAAATCAATTAATATAGTGTTTATGAATACAATTGTTCAAGTGAAATTCACATCAAACTCGAGATCTGATAAAATTTGAAGGCCATCGTGATAATATATTTTAATTCAATTTTTAAACTATTAAGTTTATTATTTCGAAGAACATATAGTATTATTTAATTAGTTCATCACATGAGTGAATTCCATTATTTTATTTTTAAAATTCGAAAAGAATTTTTCATGGGCAAATAAAGGTAGAATATGAGGACGTATAAACGTAGTCTTATAAAATTTCATTATTCATTATTAGTCGGTTCCACGCTAATTAATGATCATTTGCAGGCACGTAATTAGGAGTCCAGACAATTTACACCAAAATTAATTTGCGAACCGTACTGATTATTGTTTTTTCATCAAATAAGCTCCCCTCAGCCTGATAGATGATAATCTAAAAAATAGATTACTTTTCCTAATCCATGGAAATTAATTAGGTATTACTGTATAGTTTTAGGGTATGCAGATAAAGTCACATTGCAGAATCTCTAAAGTGGGAAGAAAAATGAACATCCCATTTAGAAGCAGCCGTACGATATGAAAATCAAAAGCATACATGGGGACTGGGAGTACTTGGTCAATTGATTGTATATTGTGGGGAAGCCACTCCCTTTCCCCCATATATATAAACAAGGATCCAAGACATATTTTTTCTTTATCTCATTCCATATAACATATATTTTTCGTACAATTCATTTTCTCTCTATTTTAGATGTCACAAATGGTGCATTTCATTATTTTTCTTTCATTTTTTGTTATATATGTATTTCATCTTTTAATATATATATATTGATCTTTTGGTTGGTGAGTAATTAAGGAATTAATTTATAACAAAATGACATAATTAAGAGAGATTTGCATATGACAAATATTATCAGTAGGTGAGTGTCTATGCGAAATTGATATGTCAGCTACGTATTATTAACTGTTATGACTAGGGTTGTGCATAGTTTGCGGGTCTCAAAAACCGAAACTAGAATCAATAAATAACTATTTTAAAGGAACCAAAATTGAAATCAAAAATTTTTTAATGCGTGTCTAGCTAGTTTCTCATTAGAATGGAATCTGAACTGAGAATCGGAACCAAAAACCATAAAACTTTATAAATAAAATTGCATATGGTTTCATTTGTAATTAAACTTAGAACCAAGAACTAAGAATCTGAAAACTTTATTAGTAAAAACAACATAAAATTCAATTTATAATTAGACCGAAAATCAAGAATTAATAAAAAAAAATTTATAAATAAAATTGAGTATGATTCAATTTATAATTAAATCAGAAGCCATAATCAAAAAATAAAAAATGAAACTAGAGATTTGGATTTAATTTCAATTTCAAATTTTAAATGATCCAATACCTCTCACTCCTAAGTTGTATGATAGGAGTTAGTTAAAAAAAGAGGGAGAAGTGGGGAGGGCGGTGGAGGTGGTCAAATCAACTGGAAAGTTAGGAGACGGTCACAATTGACATCACTAAAACAGAAATCAGTTTCAAAACTGGAGCTTATATGTGGTGCTGTGAAAGTGCTATTGCCACGCCATTTTCTTTATAAAGGAGGAAAGGAAAAAGCTGAATTCGATTTGGATTGCACAGCAAAATCAACCTATAGTTTTACTTTCTATATATGTATACTGCTTTCTTTCTTTTTTTCTTTCATTTCACTATTCTTTTAAAAAGTTGGATCTCAGCCTGACGATCTGCTATTACCATTTCTAACTTTGTTCATATATATCCATTACCATACTTTACCTACTTCAAAATTAAGGTTAACTCAATTGGCTAATTAATGTTTTAAAGATTTTTTTTTTTTTGTTGTTTGGATACAAAGGAGGCTGTTCAGGTAATATTATAAGTTATATAATATGGTAATCCTCTATTTTAAATATACATCAAATTGATGTTAAAATTGTACGTTTCACAAAAATTAAATTTAAAACTTTCGTATTCTACATTTACCTTTCATTAGAATCTCAATTTCATATGATAGAATGTAAAATTCCAAGCCAGAGTAAAATTTCATCAATTTCATTATTTTATATTATTGTAATATGATTTATTTTATTTTAATAATATATTTAAATTTAAAAATCCATAAATCTAGAGAATAAAGCATATTTGCATTCCACATTTAAATCAATTTCAAATTTGATAAATCCAAATCAGCACTGCAAATTCCTAACATATTTGAGGAATTAGTTTGTTTTGTTAATATAATAATAGTAGATATGTTAAGGTGAAATTGCCTTTTAAGAAACATCAACCAAAAAAAAAAGAAAAAGTGTATGACGAGTGCTTAGACAAAAGGAAACTAAAAACTTATTAACACCAAATTATTAGTTTCCTAAAAGTAATTATGATTCAGAACTCTCATTTAATTATTATTACATAGTTTCTTTTTTTAAATAAATTAGTTCACACAGTTTCTAGAATATGTTTGAGGTAATCTAAAGTTAGTTTTTACCGCTCTATTTTCGAATAACTAATCACATTTCCAACTGTCATCTATTACTGCAAAAACAAACTATAGTTTCTCCATTCACAATGCTAAAATTCAAATCCCAACCTTACATTATGCTAGGCCAATTAATGGTATGTAGATTTATATGTATTTTGGACTATATTTATAGATTATTAAAAAGGTTTTGAATATCTATCTAATTTAGCCATCCTAGTAATTTTTTTTTTTTTTACATTTTTCTACTAGTTAATATAAAGTTAATAAAATGTGTACTTACTAGAATTTGAACTCAAACTTTAGGAGACTTTCTTTTTTTTTTCAATTAAAACATGCAATTTAAGTGAAAATATAGTAACCCCAGACTGTTGCCCTTGCTATTGACAATCATTTCACCGTGACGAAGAGGTTTTGGATTTTAACAGTGTATATGGAAGAGTTTGTGAAGCATTTTGGATTTTCTAGCCGGTGTCCTAAGTCACTATTGCATTTAAAATCGTTCAATGATCGCAAACTAATTTTGATTAATGTATGACATTAACATCTTGACCCTTAGGAATTCTCTCATATTGAAATTGCATGTCAACTAATCCATCGGTTTGAGTTGTTGGTGAATTTATTAGGTTACTAATGGGCCCGGAGTGGAATGAAAGAACAGATTTTGATGTTTTGGATAAGTAAATAACATGTTTTTTTTTTTTTTTCAAATTTAATTAAATAGCAGGTATAATTTTTTAATATCAAATCATAGTTTACGGTGAGCAAACTTCCTACTAGCGTGATTTTAGCCGGATTCCGTTGATTTAGGGTGAGCAAAGAACTGAATCATAACCGATGCAAAAATCGTGCGGCGGAGATTTTGAAATACGATCGACAAGAAGAAGGGAAGAGATGAAGATTTATAAAAATTACAACTTAATCCTTGAACAATTTATTATCTATTCAATTAGGTTCTTTATGGATTAAAATGTAAAAAATATATTATTCAAGTTATTTATATATGTTAGATATGTAACAATTAATTTTTGAGCAAATTTACATACTAAAATCAGTATATAAATAATAAAAAAATGTAAAACAAACCATTAGTATATAAATCAATATATAAATAAATAATAAATTTACATACTAATGATATGTAAAAAATCAATTTACATATTGATCGACATGTAAAAATAATTATGAGTAATTATTTTAAGAAACTAACTTACATATTGATGATATGTAAAAATTAATCTATATACTGATTGGTATGTAAAAATTAATTTACATACTAATCAGTATATAAAAATATATTAGTACTAAGAAATAAAAGAGTAATTATTTAAAAAAAATTATTATTTATTTAATTTTTAAAATACTATGACATTTACTAAAATACAAATTTTAAAAACTGCTAAATTTTGTGAGGGAGTGGCGGTTAGAGCTAAGTGGCAATATATATATATATATATATATATGGAGTACATGAAATGAAAAAAGAAAAAGGATGTAGTGATTGAAGATTCTTGATGCTGGTGGAGTTGGGTGTATATTTTTGACAATGGAGACTGAGATTCAGAATCCTTTAAGCATCTGCATCTCAACATACTATTTGTAATGGGTTATGACATTATCAAACTTTGACATTGAAACATCATTATTATGAGATAACGTTGGAGATTGGTCTCTTTCTTACAAATTCACTATTTCTGTTTTTTTGTTTTCCAAAATACAATGCAAAATTATTATAAATTGTATAGAAAGAAAGCATATATAATATGTGGATGGTAGCCCTACTTCCTTCCTTTTACTTTTTTCACAATTATTTGATTTCATAATCTTCAATTAGCTTTTTTGTGAGATTTCATACTCGTGGCCTCTCAAATCCTCTTTTCCTGCAAATGCCAAAGGAGTACCGTTGCCACCTCTCCATTCCGCCATAATCATACCAAAACTAATAAAAAAAATCTCTACGACACGACGAAAACAAATGTCATTAGGTTTTCTTCTGGTTTTCATTTATTTTGGCAATTATGATTTAAACTCCGCGATAAATAAATTGAAAACGACGATCTAGTATGTTTCCATCGAAGTTCAAGAGTCTCCAGCCAAAATATGATCAGTTTCCTTTGCGCATTCCCTAAATTTCCCTTTGGTCTCGGTGAAACCAGTTGCAAATGTCAGCGATGAAATGTTTTAGTCAAGCAATGAAAGATTTAAAACATATCAAAAAGGTTTCCAACTTGTTTTGACAAGAAACTAGTTGTTGAAGATGGTATATCAAGATTTAGGTCAAAAAATGTGATTTTTAAGAGGTTTCTTGTGAGTTTCTGATCGAGAAATGGAGAATGACGGGTTGAAATTTATTGTCATATCATCACGACAAAATATGAGTCACCAAAAATCTGTCATATACCCGTTGTATGTCTTTTGTAAATTTGTAATTAAAAGATGGTCGTTGTGACTATTATTTTCAATTTGGTATCTAAAAAAGTCCTAAATAGCATTTTTTTTCTTGTTTTTGCATCTTTCGGCTATTATTTTATGAGAAAATTAAGTTAATAACAATTTTAGAATTTATAATTAAGTAAATGTCATAATATTTAAAAAATTAATTAAATGACAACTTTTTTTTTTTTTAAATATTAATTCTTATGTCCCAAAGATATTTTTACAAATATTGAGAACCTGCTATATACTAATTTAGCCCCATTTTTACTTTGATGGTCATTCTTAAACGGGCTAAGTTAGTATATTGCAAATTTGAAGGTTTGATGTTAAGTAAATAACATAGTTTAAAAAAAAAAATCAACTAAATAGCAGCTACATTTCATTTAATCCAAAAATACCCTTATTATTATTATTATAAAAATAATAAAATACAAAACTAATTAATTAAAATAAATTAATAAATAAACAAAATACAGTTGCAAGGTTAGTGCCGGAGACCATCATCGGCATTGCAACTTTTACCAGAACCATCAAATCGGGAATCTGAGGGTACCGGATGAAACCTCTCACGCCGATGAGTCGTCTAGTAGTCACATAATTGCCATTAGAACGCAGCAAACCAACCAAACAGTCGATTGAAAATTTCAATTGCCGCTGCCAATAAAACATAAACCGTATTATTCTATTTGTTTTTTGTCCAAATTCAAACATTTTTCGTTTGGATTCAGTCAATCTACTTTCTCAAGACTTGTAACTAGCCGGTTTCCTTTCAGTTTCGACAATTGGTGGGGCTGATATAGTAGCGACCACGAAAAACTATTTTGAATGAAGAGATGAAGAAGATAAATTCTGTACAATTATATATTAGTACCTCAAATTTCTTAATATTTTCTTTTAGATCCTTTATGTATTAAAATGTGAAAATTTTTATTATTTAGGTGTTAAAAATTAAAAAAAAAAAGTTTACAAATTGATGTGTACATAAAATTCAATATATATTAGTTTACATACAATTAGGTGTGTAAAAATCAATTTTTGTACAGATTTACATATTGAAATCATATATAAACAATATAAAAAAATAATGTAACCATATCATCAATATGTAAATCAGTATATAAACAAACAATCAATTTACATACTAGTTGATATGTAAAAATAATTTAGAGTATAAAAATAATTATAAAAACAATCATACTGATTAATATGTAAAAAAATTTAAAGATATAAGAGTAATTATCATAAAAAAATCAATTTATATGATTATATAAAATAAAAAATCAATTTATATGGGTATATAAAAAATCAGGTGTAACTATTAAAAATAATTTATGTAAATTTAAAAATATCATAAATTTATAAAAATTAATGTAAAAAAATTATTATTTTACTTAATTTTTAAAATATTATACAAAAGTTATTTGCTTAATTTTCTCATTCATATATTCCGTTTAACGGTTCTTTCGATTCATGGGCCTCCATAAAGTATTATTGGCCCAAACATTTTAAAACGGGTGTAGTGCGTATCTGATATTCGTTGTCCGTTGCATTTGCAGCCCATATTAAATGGTTTGGCCTACTAAGCCCATCTCTCTAGACCACGCGTGGCGCAAAGTACTCCATCCGATTCGTTGGATGAACGATTTAGAGTTTCTAGAAGTTTCATGATATTTCTGTTCTAAGACTAGCTCCGCTGCCAAGTGGCAGAAACTTCCGTACTCGCTTCCAAATCTCTTTGTTTTTTCACTTTCTAGAACTTTCCTTTTTCATTTTCATATAAATAACACACCCTCTTTCTCTTTTAGCTGATAACACAATCAATACAGGGAAAGCGCAAAATTTGCCTTTGCAAACTCCTAATCAGACATTAATTTTAACGCTAATCCTACTTTTAGTACAAAACCCAAACTTGAAATGGACTGAACCCTCTCTCTCACTGATCAGAAACAATGTCAATGGAGGGTTTAGTACAAGTGAAAGAAGAGAAGGAGACGGTGTCATGCCCTTTAGGTGTGTCTGGTTCTTCTTCTTCATCTTCAAGTTTGCATCCGCAGCCGATGGAAGGGTTACATGAGGTAGGTCCGCCTCCATTTCTGACCAAAACATTTGAAATGGTGGAAGACCCTTCAACCGATACGGTGGTTTCATGGAGTAGAGCCCGTAATAGCTTCATTGTTTGGGACTCACATAAATTCTCTACTACTCTGCTTCCTAAGTATTTCAAGCACAGTAACTTCTCCAGCTTCATTCGCCAGCTTAATACTTATGTAAGTATCGTAATCAGTTCAAGATGCTTCCTTTCTTGCATTGTCTCTTCCGTTTAGTTAGTGTTTTTTTCTTTTTTTATTTATCAGGTTATATGATTCTCAAATGTTTATGGTCTATTGTTTGTTAAATGTTACTTTTCACTTGTTCCGAATTTGGAATTATTTGAATTATGATTGGGGTTTTCCATGTTCACTTGAAAGGGTTTATACTTAATAATGTTGCAGAATGTAGATGATGTGTTTGTGAAAATGTCTGAATGTTTTCTGATGTACGAAGTTTCCTTTCTGTATCGTTGGAAGTCAATTAAGATGTTAATATGGTAAACTCCCAGCTAAATATTGTTAGGATCACAAAATTGAGAAAACAAATTTAGTTCTGATTCACTATTTCAAAAATTATTTTACGATGATGAATTTGAGTAATAAATCCAGTTATAAACACCAATCATGGTATCTCTACATTGGAAATCTTTTGGCCACAAGTGGTTGAATTATTGTTTATTGCTACAATTATAGTAAATTATAAAAAATTAACATAGTATGAAATCAGTGGCTTTTATTAACTATTTTATTATCCGGATTTCTCATTTGATATAGCTGCTAGTGTTTGTTTAATTTAAACGCATGTGCATTTCGCTTTGCTAATTACATTTATTTTGAACCCAACATTTTCTGATTTATTTTTCTTGCGATGCATGATGCAGGGTTTCCGAAAAGTTGATCCTGACAGATGGGAATTTGCAAATGAAGGGTTTCTAGGAGGCCAGAAGCATCTGCTGAAGACCATCAAGAGGAGAAGACATGTTTCACAAAGTATGCAGCAGCAGAATGGAGGACCTTCTGTTGAATTAGGAGAGTATGGATTTGAAGGTGAGATTGAAAGACTAAAGAGAGATCGAAATATACTTATGGCAGAAATTGTGAGGCTTCGGCAGCAGCAACTGCAATCAAGGGAACAACTTGCCGCAATGGAGGATAGGTTACAAGGCACGGAGAGAAAACAGCAACAAATGATGACCTTTCTTGCTAAAGCTCTCAACAATCCAACCTTTATACAGCAATTCAGTCAGAGAAGTATACAAAGGAAAGAAATTTCGGATGCTGAAGTTGGGCGCAAGCGCAGGCTTATGGTGAGTCCAAGTATCGAAAATTTGCAAGTAGCTGGTCCTGTGGATGTGGGTATTGGCCAAGTTGTTGATTATACAGATCCAGCATTGGGAAATATGGAAACTGAAATGGAAACGTTTTTCTCTGCTGCTATGGATGATGAATCTAGCAGTGACATAAGAGAGCCAGTAGCAGCTTCTGCTCAGGGGATAAGTAGTGTGGCTAGTTTGGATCCAGTTAATGAGACAATATGGGAGGAGCTATTTAATAATGATATAAATGTGGCAGGAAATCCTGAAGAAGAAATTATCCAAGTTGACGAACCAGAAGTTGATGTAGAGGTTGAGGATTTGGTTGCAAAACCTGAAGATTGGGGTGAGGAACTGCAAGACCTTGTGTATCAAATGGGTTATTTAAGGTCTAAAGGATAAAGCATGGTTTAAAGGAAGGGTCACATATACTGTTGTCAAGTTGGTCTCTGCAACTCCATTCATGTGTTATATTATGGTATGCCTATACATCCTTACTAGATTAATTGTGTTGTTTCCTTGTTGGTTGTGTTTTTGACATGTTAGAGAACTGTTTTTTGCAACAGAAGGAATGGTGGAAGTTGCGGAGGGGCCAACAGATGTTCCTGTTCTTCTGTATCCTTGATTGATAATCTAATTATTATTATTTTGTTAATTTCTACCATATCTCATTTTTAGTAAGCAGATGAATATGAGATTCTATTGATCCTTCTATTGATCCTTCTATGCTGCATTTTTTTCAGGCCAGCTGCGGGCTGCCCAACGAAGATTTTTATAAGGATTAAGGAGTGTAAACCTTCATGATCTCCGAGTACGAGTAGCTGTGCATAAATGTTCTTTGTTTCTACAAACATTTGGGGACGTTGTTGTTGTGTATATTGTTGTGGTGTGCATATCTCAGTATAGAAGACAGTGTTATAGAAAATTGTTAAAGTGCCTGGGAAGTAGATTGTTTGTTAATATGTAGCGGACATTTTATATGCATGAAAACTAGGGAATGAAAATTCTTTTGTATACATTTTCAAGCTGTTTTCAGTAATACTGTGTTTTATTCTTTCTGATAAATCAAGAAAGGAAGATGATTGCTATGGTTTCAGAGAGTGGTGGAGGTGCCTGGCGGTTGAAATCGTTGCAAGATTTGATGCAGACATTTTGATATGTTTATTCTTATTTTACTTATTCTTCTGAGAGGTGTTTGATATTTATTAGTATTCGTTAAAGACAAGACTCATGTAAGAAGGAATCCTTAAGCATATGCAAGAGGACATGAAAATTCCTAAGCATCTTTTTGTTCTATTTTTTATCTCAGACATTGGTCTCTGTTATTATGTGGCCTAATCACAAAATCGACCAACTTTTTTTTTTTTTTTTCATTTTTTCAACTGTTTTTAATCAATTTTCCGCTAATATTTTTGTGTGGCCGGTGATATTTAATTATCCCAATTCAATTTGATTGGTGTAGTAATTATAATTAAACTTCATAGGCAATACAGGGACTGAGCAAACATGATTTAATTCAATGAGATAAACTGAAAAAATAAAAAGTTAATATTAACGATGGTTAAATGGTTTGATATCAAAGGAAAAGAAAATTGGGAAAAAGTACTAAAAATGGCAATATCTGATTAAAATGGTTATTTTTAATATCACTAGAAAATAATATTTATATCCTTTTGGAAAAATAATAATTTCCATTTTACATTGACGGTTATAAAAAGTTGTTCCATTTTAGATTGAAAGAAAGGGCATCTTGTTTATCAATGAAAACCATCAAGTCCCGACAAGGTTTAGTGCTAAAAAAGATGCTCAAGTCAACGGCCATACTCACTCATATATCCCTATTTATCTCTTCTTCTCTCTCTACTACCATCATCATCTTCAATGATCATGATGATTGGCAGTTTTAGTTTTCTGGGTATGGAAGAGACCTTATCTGCCAGAAGTTTTTCTCTTCTTTCAATATTTTTCACAGCCTTTGCCATATTATTGGGCTACTTGTATAGGCCTTACTGGGGTGTTAGAAATGTCCCAGGCCCCCCACCAATCCCTCTCTTAGGCCACCTTCCCTTGCTTGCTAAGTATGGTCCTGATGTTTTCTCTGTTCTTGCCAAACAATATGGTCCCATTTTCAGGTCAGTTTTTATGGTGCTTGGACTAGTGTTATCGTTTTAAGTATTCGCAGACCAGATGTTTGTTTTATGTACTAAAAGAAAGGAAATTTACATAGTTAAATTCTATTGAACTTGCGAAAGATGGGAACTTTTTTGTCTGGGCATTAATGATTGGATTGTGGGGTTATGATCGTTATGGTGTAGGTTTCATATGGGAAGACAACCGTTGATAATTGTAGCAGATCCCGAGCTTTGTAAAGAAGTTGGAATAAAGAAGTTCAAATATATTTCAAATAGGAGTATTCCCTCTCCAATTTCAGCTTCTCCTCTTCATCAAAAAGGTCTCTTCTTCACTAGGTAATTTTAATTTAACCTTCCTAATTGTATCCTATCGTTATTATGATTGCTGTATTTAGCTACACAAGCTAATATGGGTCCTCTGAACTTATGCAAGCTAATTATTCTTTCCCTAATTAAAAATTTAAATTGTAGGGAAACTAATCATTCATTCCCGAGTTAAGATGTAACTACCTATTAATGTTTGTTTTCAGGACTTCAAGTTTAAAAGTTTGCTTTTTTCCCCCCTTAAAAAATATCTAGTGTAATTTAGTTTATTTCAAGGTTTATTTTGGCTGTAAACAATTAATAGATTATCATATGATAAAAAAAATTATTTCTGGAATTTGAACTTTCAGGGATTCAAGATGGACAACCATGAGAAACACAATATTATCAGTCTATCAGCCATCACACTTAGCTAGCCTAGTACCTACAATGCAGTCTTTCATTGAGCCTGCGACTGAGAGTTTCCAATCCGCTAAAGAAGAAGATATAACTTTCTCTAATCTTTCCCTCAAATTGGCCACAGATGTTATAGGGCAAGCTGCATTTGGAGTTGATTTTGGTCTCTCTAAGCCACAGTCAACAGCCAGTGATTCAATGAACAATTCCCTTAACCAGGAGAATGGCAATGAAGTTTCAGACTTCATAAACCAACATGTTTACTCAACAACACAACTCAAGATGGATTTGTCAGGTTCTTTTTCAATTATTATTGGCCTCCTTATCCCTATACTGCAGGAGCCTTTTAGGCAGATTCTTAAGCAGATTCCTGGCACCATGGACTGGAAAGTTGATAGAACTAACAAAAATTTAACTGATCGGTTAGATGAGATTGTAATGAAGAGAATGAAGGACAAACACCGAGGTTCAAAGGACTTCTTGTCGCTCATATTAAGTACAAGGGAGTCAGAGACTCAAGCAAAAAATACTTTCACTCCAGACTATATTAGTGCAGTTACTTATGAGCACCTTCTTGCTGGGTCAGCAACTACAGCGTTCACATTGTCATCAATTGTTTATTTAGTTGCTGGACACCCAGAGGTTGAGCGTAAGTTGCTTGCAGAAATTGATGGGTTTGGTCCACCTGATCTGATTCCAACAGCTCAAGATCTTCAAACTAAGTTTCCCTATATTGACCAGGCAAGCGTCCCATACTTCATTCTGTATATTCAAGTTAAAAATTGAAATGTGAAGGATTTATAGGATTATATTTAGTACAACTTCTGATATATGTTTAATGGTTTGGTTGCAGGTGATTAAGGAGTCCATGAGGTTCTATGTTGTTTCCCCATTAGTTGCTAGAGAGACTTCAAAAGAAGTAGAGATAGGAGGTTACCTTCTCCCAAAGGTATTGTTACACAACAATTATGCTATGCAGTATTCATCTGGACGTGCATAGTGATATATTTACTGTGTTTTGATCAGGGCACATGGGTTTGGCTAGCACTTGGAGTTCTAGCTAAAGATCCAAAGAACTTCCCGGAGCCAGACAAGTTCCGGCCAGAAAGGTTTGATCCGAACTGTGAAGAAGAGAAACAAAGACATCCTTATGCTCTCATACCTTTTGGAATTGGACCCAGAGCTTGCATTGGCCAGAAATTTTCCTTACAGGAATTAAAGCTCTCATTGATAAGCCTATACCGTAAATATATATTCCGACATTCTCCTAACATGGAAAAACCCCTGGAACTTGAATATGGCATAGTTCTCAACTTCAAGCATGGTGTAAAGCTTAGAGTCATAAAACGAAGATGAACGGATTGTAGTTTTACTATCTTCTAATGTCATGAAAAGAAAATAGTATATTGCATATTTTGTATGTTTAACAAATTAATGCTAGATGCTCCTTGATTCCATATTTCCAATGATCTTCTATTGTGATTAACTTAGAAATATATGCAATGGAGATGACAAAAACATAAACTGGAGAAACCCTTAAAACACGAATTAAAGAACAAATGGATCTGTTCTGATTACAGCTTACTAATTGCACAAACTTTCCTAGTTAATACACATTCTCAAAAATATAGAACAACAAGCTGTTGAACCTCCCTGGCTGAAGCACAACTTTATCATTTAATCATACAAGAAACCGTCTGTTCCTCTGAATTGCTTCATTGAGCTTTTATCAAGTCTTGTTGGCAGGCAAAGTGGCTTACTTAAATTAACAGAAGGATCAGAACCAGCAGTGCTTTTTGAATCTACATTAGAGAACGCAGCTGATCTTTTTAGAAATTGAAACTCATCCATGGATTGCCTTTGAATTCTATGGGACAAATTATTAGTTTTTCGCTTTGCCTTGGTTGATTCGGTCAGGTTCATATAGCTTGGCCTGCTATTGCCACTCTCCTCAGTTCTATCTGAAGCCAAGCCAGTGAGTCCGGAAATTGGAGTGGCAGAAGTACAGAATGAAGATGAAGCAGAGCTCTCATCATAGTGGAAATCAGAACTGGGGCTCGATGATGAACGAGTAACTTGCCCAATAGGAGGTTTTGCAGAGATCCTCGTGGTAACATTATTCTTTTTTACTTTGACATAATTCTGTTCAGAAGATTTTGAAATTGAATTTTTGCTAACAAGTGATTCTGCAACAGCACAGGATTTTGGTGGAGTAGTTATTTCAGAATGGTCAAGCTGAGATTGCTCCATAAGTCTAGTCTCCCATGGCTTGGCTGCCATCCATCTTTCTAGCCAACTCCATCCCCAACTATTCTTATCAAATTCGTTATTCTTGAAAGCAGATGAAGAGGTATTGCTCCGGTTATCCGATCTCCATTGCTGAGAAACATAAAAGAATTAGTGAAATTGCCAAAAGAAAGACTCAAATGAAAATGCCAAGATTTGAATTGAATACCTTCTGAGCAAGAGAGTATGCAATTGCTCTCTCTCTCTTAAAAGCCCCCTCATGTCTCATTTGTAGCTTTGCTTTAACATCCTCCAATGTTCCCTTACTATCACACCACCCTTCCTGCAAATTCAATAAAACAAATAATCTCAAGACTGAGACCTGAAAAATGAAGTAAAGAAATTTTATTTATAATTAGTTAAATGATAAACCTCAGCTTGTTTCAAGAGATCAGCTTTGCTTCTCCTTTCATCAAGCAATTTCTGCACAGCCTGTCCTTCCATAGACATGCGCACACGACGAGCCCTAACTCGAGCCTGAACCCGCACAAGAGCCTGCATACATCTTAGTGTAACTGCGGCTTGCTTTCTTACTTGTCTACCTCGAACTAGAGCTTGAAGCCTCACTACTCCTTTCAAGGCTCTCAAAGCCCTTCTCGCCTGCAATTGATTTCGCATAAATGAATACCACCAAAATACAAAGTAACCCTAACAGTTCTTTAGTTTTCTAGCTACTTCTTAAAGTTCGAATCTTTTGTTTTCTCAGTAACTGAACAAATAGTGTATATCGAAGAACGAAGTACAAGAGAAAACCCATTTACCAAGAATCCACGAAATGCGGTTTGAATACGGATTGCAGCCCATTCTTTCCTCACGACCCTGAAATCTTTTGGTGGGGCTCGAACTACAGTAGCCATTGCAGCACTAAAAGCATCAGTCAACGGTGAAGATCCTGATGCTTCAGATGCTGCTCTGCTACTTCCTTTGAAACCTTTCCATGAAGACCCCATGTCCCCAGAAGAGCTTCTCCACAGCTTCCATTTTTTGCTCTTACCCATCTTCTCCTGAACAAATTAAACACCAGACTAAGATAAAATTACAGAAATGAAAAGAATGAATTTTTTTTGGTCTAGTGACAAACAACTCACACTATCATCTTTATCCGATTTTTTTAGACCTATAAGGGATTTTACCCATTTTCCTGATGCACCCATTGAAGAAAAGGTTTTTGCTCACCAATGAAAACACTCTTGTTTGAGATTTAAAGCTAAAGAAAGAAACTTTCTGGACCCAAAAGAAATGGAGTAGCCAAAGAAAAAAGCATGAAATTGCTAAAAAAGGAGAGATTTTGAAGAAATAGCACACATCAAAAGGAACCCAGAGAAGCTAAAGCGAGATTATTGAAGAGGAAGTTTTGCTAGAAAGAAAAAAAGGGTGGCGAACCAATCCAAAAATTGGAAAATAGAGAAATAACAGAGAGAAGAGGGAGGGAGACGTGGGTTTAGTGGGAAAATGGGTTGGAAAACATGGTCTGATGATGTGCGTGCCGTTTGATATATTTGAAATTCAAACAAACAACAGACAAAACGACTCGTCCCGCTCGAATCCTGCGGTGGAATATGTGAGATGTTTTGCCACTTATATGGATTTTTATTACAAAACTACCCCTCTCTCTCTTCTGGTATAAAAAAAGGAAAATTACATTTTTATCTTCATGTTTTTACCTATTACACACTTTTGCCTCTGTATTTTTCAAACTAAATTATTTTATTTTTCTATTTAATAAAATTATATAAAAAGTATCTCTGGCTATTTTGCTGTTAAAAATAACTGTCTGGAATGATCAAAATGTAATTTTAGAAGTGTTTTGAAAATGTTAAAAAAAGGACTGAAATGAAATGTGAATGTTATCTTCTTCATTCTTAAACGCAGCCCTGGCCCATCATTCGTTTTTATAACTTAAACCCACATGCGAATACTCAATGTTTTTCTTCTCTATATTAAAATATGTATATATAGCAGCAGTGCATATCCCAATTATACAACTAGTAGCAAAGATCTCAAAAAACAATGGCCTTCCCATTAGTAACAATCCTTTTTAACCTTACCTTTCTAAAATGTTTGTAATTATAATCTCCGTTAACTACTTGAACTCTCAATCATGGAAATACCAAATCAACTCTTCCCCTAACCTAAAACTCCATTAAAGCTCAAGATATCATGAGTTTTCTTCAAAACCAAACCTATTATCTCAAAATGCTAAAAATCTGCTCACCCATCATTTTCAAGAGACCCAGATCAAGATGAACTCCCATTACTGCTAAATTTTACACATTAAACCTTCTAAACAGAAATAATAAAAAAAATTCTCTATTTTACCAAATGAAAAGAATACTTATTACAATAAATGGTTCAGAGATTTCAGATTTGTATATGAAGAACAATAAAACAAAAGGTAAGAAAAAATTGGGTTAAGGAAGCAAAAATTTGAGGCAAGAAGAGCTTCTTTCAAAAGGGCCCCTCGCACATTTCTATTTCAGTCCTCATATTTTTGAGTTTTTTTAAAGGGTCTGTAAATTACCTTTTGATTCTTCTACAGTTATTTATAACAGTAAAATAAACGATAAATTTTATTAAAATATGTAATCAGTAAAAACTCATGAATAAAAATATAATTTTCCAAAAAAAAAAAATCATGAAAAGCCACAAAACCACCGACAGTAAAATCTGAAGTAAAGATACATCTTCTATTCTAAAACACCCTCAAATTTCATTTCTACAACGTTAAGATATTTTTTTAGTCAATAAATTTCCACTTTTATTGACCCTTTTTAAATTTTTGTAATTAATAGTAACCTTCTCTTTTAGATTTTTAAATAAATTATTTATTCTTTTTCCTCTGGTTGCCTAAAAAGGTGGTTTGTTTTTTTTTTTTTTTCTAATCCTAGCTAATATGTTAGGTAAGTTTTACAAAATATTTTCAAAATTACAATTGAAATGTTGGATTAAAAAGTCTTATAAACTAATAATTGCAAATTATATATTTACTATAATTATGTTTTTGCATTTTAAAGCATATTGTAAAATATTAAAAAATAACTAATAATCAATGTCCATATATTATGTAGAAAACATCAATTCAAATAAATAAATACAACTTGAAGAATAAAACAGTAAACATAGCAGGAAAAGAAAATTGCTAAAAGACAATTAACTTATTTAAACTGCTCTCTTTCAGAGTATTTGATTGGCTGTGAATCTTGCTAGGCGTTCAGATTGTGCCATTTGTCTTCACACCATGTATCTCTCATAACAGAATTAATTAAAATTGTATATTCAAGAGTTAAGTGTTACGTCGTCGTTTTGATGTACTTCTCACACCTTTGCAAAAACTCTTTTTCTAACTCCTCCTTAATTTGAATTTGCTATTTCTTCTTCACAGAGTAAATTCTATTTTGTAATAAATTAAATATGATATAACCGTTTAATAGATATATCATTTCATTATGCGTTTATTATATACAGTTTTCCTTTTTAATAAATATTGTATAAATTGGTTTCTACTTTTTTTTTTCAAAAAAATATTTGGTACAATAATTTTAAACTTTTTATAAGTAATAACTAATCAAATACTTAAAACTTAAATGCTAATCTATTGTTTGAATAAGTGATTTTGGTATTGAATTAACTAATTATAAACATGAACAAGTTAAAATTAAGAAACACTAAAATAGTCATATTAAAATAGCATTTTACTCTAGAAAAGCTGCATTTTGTAACCAATAAAAAGATAAGGTAGACTGAGAAAATAGTGTTTGGAATTGGAAACATGCATATATTTGGATTTGTCGCTGAAGCCAAATCTACTAAAAGTAAAACTTTGCTATGCACATTTGAATTTGATTTTGATTTTGAAACTCAATTTGTACATATTAAATGTGGTCTTTTATGCTGTGGATTAATATGATACTCACATCTTCTTCTTAGGTGCCTAAATAAACAGAGATGATATTTTATGTTACTCATTTTGTTCTATAATATAAGATAATTTTTCTTTAAAAAATGTTTAAGGTTTCTTTTATTTATAATTAATTTTTAATTAAATTGACTACAATATTACTCAAAAATTAAATTTTTTTTATTTATAATAAATAATATTTAATAAAAAAAAAATTTCTTATATTACACAACATCCTAAAATGAAAATTTTATTTGAAAATGAGGATAGTTAATAACTACTATAAGCAATAAATTGAGAAGCATGTAATTGAGTTGAAGAATGAAATGAAATAGGTAGATAGGTATAGCCCAAAAGGTGAAGTGCCTTAAGCTGCAGGTTGTTTAGGAATTTGCAAGATTCGAGAATTCAATACATTACCAAGTTGACAGCTCATAACAACATTGGATGAGCAGAAATTAATTAGCTGTCATGTCAGCCACCCTCCTCTCACATCACTCTTACACACCAAACCAAGCTTCAATTTTGACTCTGTTTTTTATTTTTATTATTATTATTTCTTCTCTTGCCAGAACTAACCACACATCACAACTCAAACACATCCGTTTAAAAATACCAACTTCACTTAATTGATTGAGTTGAGAGCTACATTTTCTTTTTATATTACAAACTTCATTTGAACTTATTCTTTTTTCTACGACATATAATAGGGTCAAGAAACTGCTACAATTATTCAATTAATGAAAGAAACAAAAGAATGCTTTTTCACAACTCCTCCAGCTTTATGTTTAACCACAAGAAGGAACTGCTAGTCTTGGACTAGGCAGTCCCATATATGCAAGTCTTGGTGAGACTCTAATCTTTGGGCTGGGTCTTGGTGAAGGTATTGGCAGTGGCACACAGTTTCCAAATGGGCCAGAGCCAGGTGATAACTTCACTTGTTCAAGTGCCCTGCTTTGCAGGTCTTGTGGGTAGTCCCTCACACATCCAATTCTTGCACCCAATCCACTGCTCCACTTGCATGAAAGCCTCTTGCTCATCTTAAACATTAGTGGTTCTGCTTCTTCTTCTTCTTCTTCCACTTTAGCTGCTTCTTCATTATGAATAGGCCCTTCTTCTTCTTTCTCATTAATGGTTTTGTCTTCTGCTGTTTCTTTCACCTCCTCACCTCCTCCTATCTTGCTTGATGCACCATCTTCATCTACTGCACACCTCTGCATTAATAATTGAAATTGCTTAAATTAGAAACTTAAAATCACACTCGCTCTCTAGGCCAATTTATTCAATAAATTTATGGGATGTAAATACTCTTATTTTTAGCTGTACCTTAACATTGGTTAAGTCTACATTATGTTCTTCAAGAAAGCTGATGAATTCTTTGAAATTATCCTCAGTCGGTAGATAATGTCCACTGTATGGCCATATTGCTTGAAGAACACCATCAATAGCTACTAATCTTCCAGCAGCTAATGTAGCTCCTCCTGATAAGAAACTGGAGTGTTGAAAAACACCCTTTTTCTTCTGCCCGACATACAGTGATCTTGATGTGCTCAGCACAAAAATCCATTTGCAACCCTCCGTCGCATTGATCGCTGTTCCTGTTTTGCGGTATACGAGCTTCCCATCTTCCACTATCACTTCATATGCTTCCCTTTCTTTCTGCAACACCACAAACAGTTCATAAGAAATTGAGATTGATATATTTAAGAGTAAGGTAAGAAAGAACATAAGCATAAACCGAGTTATAAGATGTACCGGTCCAAGATATTCGATCAATTGGCTTTGTAGAACATTTCTTGGACACTTTACAAGGTTTATTTCTTTCCCATCACCAATGTCCAACCTTCAATTCCAGCAGAAATTTATTCAGTCCACCACATTTTCAATTCAATAAATAGAAGCAAGATAAAACTATATTCATACATGTACTAATATGACACTTATACTTACCAGTAAAAGAAAGGTTGAGTGCTCTTACTATCAGTCCAAACATCATAGTAAAAATGTAAATTGTGTCCATAACGATGGCGTGGATCAATCTGATATAGAGCAAGAAACAGTTTATATTTTCAGCATATCATTTTCAATAACTGAGAAATTAAAAATGTCCAAATTTCGTTTCATAATTACAAATATGTTTTATGTCACGACCGATTAGAGAGATAGTTAAAGAAAAAGAGGCATGGGGACTCACAGCTTCAAGCCAGTGTTGTAGAGCTAACTTTTGAGCCTTTTCATCTTTGGACAAACCTTTTCCAACCTGCAAACATAAAGAGAACATCACACTTTAATTTCAAACACTAATTTCTAAATCAAAACATCTAATAAATGAATTAGTTCACTTAAATCTAAATCACCTTTTTAGCTCTTGTTGCAGCTCTTGACCACTTTGCTGCTGCAGTTTCATGCTTCTTTATGTTAAAAAATGTGACAGAACTCGTTTTCAAGGCTGCAAAATCTAAGGCTTTCCACCTACAGCAATTGAAATTTCCAAATGAAATCAGAATATTATAAAAAAAGAAAACCCCAGATGAAGAAAAGTAGGGAAGAAATTGAGATAGAGACAAACCAAAGCTCCTCAACCACAACTGCACAATCTGCAAGGTTTCTCCTTGTCCTATAACTCTTATAAACTTTTTGAAGCTTAGTTGCAGCAGCATCAAGCTCATTAATGGGTCTTGGAGAAAATAAAACAATGGGTTCAGGAATTTCTATTGTGGGTTTTCTTATGCGGATTGTTCCTTCAACATTAACCAAATTTATAGATGATTTAGCCTTTTCTTGATTAGGATCCCAACTCTTGAAACTCAGTGATCTCTCTATCATCATTTTTGCTGGACTCAATTATCAGAAAGATGGTCAAACCCACTCACCTGCCAAAAAGCTTTTGGGAAAAGCAAAATATAAAAATAACAAATTAGAAAGAAAAATATTTATAATTCTTCTTATAATCCACTAAAAATTCAAAATAAATAAAGGCTGTTTCAGTTTACTGCAAAATGGGGGAAATTTTATAAACTGGTAAAGAATTCATGAAAAAACAAGCAAGAAAGTGGAAATCCAGAATAAAGATTTCTCACCTATAAATGCACACAACAAGAGAGAGAGAGAGAGAGGAGGAGTCAAGATTGAATTTTTATGTCTGCTGGAGTCTCTGCAACTCTACCAATTCCAAAAGAAGACTGGAAAATAAAGTAAGCGCACGCAGTTGAAAGTAGGAAAATGGAGTTATATATAATATAGAGGTTGGGAGTTTGAAAATTCAAAGTTGGTGTGTGACTGCTAGTAGTAGTAGTAACTCTGACCCTTTTTTCCAGACTGAAAAGTACTCCTCCATGCAAAGGGACTTGGTAACTTCGAAGAAGATAGATGGAAAGATTGCGGAAGGACTTTTTTTCTTTCTATTTTTATTAATTTTATCACATGATGAAATTAAAGGGTAAAATAGAACTAAAATCTATTTTTTTATCACATAATCATTGGATTCTTAAAAGTTGATGGTTTGAGGATTAATGAGCTAATAATGCTAGTGCAGATCTTAATTTTATTTTTGTGGTATGGGATTGTCAATTTGTCATTACCAATGAATTCCTCCATCTATGGAAAACTATATATTATCAGAAAAGCTCCAACACGAGCCATAATATCTGTTGTACATAAACATTAGTATCAAAACAAAATTAAGGATTTATCCAAATTATGCAAACCAGGCTCCAATGTCCCTTAATTGTATATCAATAGGAGTATTTATTCTTAAGAATTTGATAGAATGGGATAAAAACAAAAACATAATACATAAAAATCTTGGATAATAATAATAAAATTACACCAAGAAAAAAGTTTTTATGTAAGATATTATTGAATTAAGAATAGTCAACCCTACTTAAAAATGGTACGGAAGTTAATTAATAAGACAATGGATATGGATCCATTCACATCCACTTGCTTCCAAAGTAGTTGAAGAAGCATATGCAACAACCACCCTCTCCCCATGAATACGTTTGGTAAGAGTTCTTAATTATATCCCCTTCCTTCCAGTTCTTTAGTATTAAAATATTAATTGATATACTTTAATTTTAACAACTTAACTACACCATCTTTATTAAAAAAAAAGGTAAAAAATACAATTAATATTAAGAAAAAAATAAAAAAATTATTTCTCCATTTGATTAAATTCACAAATAAAATATTTATATTAAAATTTTTTTTGAGACACTTATTATTTTGAAACTATGATGACATCGGATAAAATATTAGGAAAATAAAATAAAATAAGATTAAACAGTAGTAATCCTTTTTTCAAAGGGGAAAAAAAGTATAATAGGGACTCTCAATAATTGAAGGTCATGCTCAATCATTCATAGCTTACATTGCCCCACTCAAACAATTAATGAAATCAATGCTATCCTGCAGACAACAGTTAAATAGGTAATTACAAATTAAATATTTATGTAAAATACTTGTGTTTTGATGTTGAGGTCCAGTGTTTGATATTTATTTTGTTGCGAATAATTGTAGATATGATTTTTTTTTACCCTTTTTAATAAGGTTCTCCTTTCTATGAAAATTATTATGAGAATCCATTTCTTATCTTTTTATGAGGGTTTGATTTTGGAAGATTATCAAGTTAAATAAAAAGATTAAGTAATCGGCTAGAATGGCTCGACTGGAAGAAAGAGAGCCATACAACAGTGGATCAAAGAAGAGAAGAAAGGAAGAAATTCCTTTCTTAATAAAATAAAGAAGCAACATCCTAATCATAAATGATGTATCCATAGATATGCTCGTGACCGCTTCAAAAAACATTTCTCTAATTGAGATTTGTTGATGTACAACTTCAATTTAGCTTATGTAGTATAATTTTTCCAAGTGAATTTATATTTATGTTTTTGGCAAAGGTGACATTAAAATAGGTAGTTTAATATAAAAATTGACGATAAGAGCATTAGTTTGCTATAATACACAAGATGAAAAGAATTTTTAAAAATATTCTTCAATGCTATCGTCTAGCAGAACTTCAACTTTTGAAGGATTTACTGGACAATGTCCACATCGGATATTGTTTTATAATTTGGTTAGCACCCAAGAAAATATAAAATGTTGCATAGCTGATCTCTATAAATATCACAATTTTAATTTTACTCTAGATTCCAATATGTTAACGTTTATAGCCATTCTAACCAAATCAATTGGTTTAGTAATAGCTTCTATTTCTTTCTACTTACTATACAAAATCAATCGGTTGATCTATGAAATTTATCCGGTCGATATTGATTGAGATTTCTGCCGAGGGGGGATTCGAAGCCAAACCTTCATCATGTCATATGCAGTAAACCCAATTGCCACTGAAGGAACAATCTGACGAAGTGGTAAATCTGTTAGCATCCGAGTATTTTGAACAATGATTAAAGTGCAATTAAGGTGCAATATACTTTCCTTGCTAAGGATGAAGAATAATCTCTTTGATTCTGGATGAGATTTATCTATAATCAATAGTTCAAGGCAGCCGAACATAAGTATTTAGATATAATACATCTTAAAACAGAGGACGTTACCTTCATATAATTGATGCTCAGGCCTGCAAACAACTGTCTCCATCCTTGATTGCGCACTATAGTGCATAGCCCATCCATCGTGCTCCTGTATCGAACCAGACCTTCACTTGACGGTTGTAGATTTTCAACCTGTCAGAACATTCCATATTTGAGATTATATAAGATTCAGTTAACGTTTCCTATGGATGCATGCAGACATTTACTTAGGTGCTGAACTTTTCATTTCAAAATTTGAACCTGGTAACAATGGCTTCAACCTATTTACTGTATATTATGTGTTTCTTATGGTCAAATATTCAGAGATGCAAACATGGAATACACGTCATGAGATTCAGATACAGTGTAGGCAATCAAACACCTAAATCAGTACTCTAATTTAGACATCCAAAGCTAATACTGGTCTACGATTGAATTACAGGTTTCCTGAAAAAACCTAAATTTCCAATCTTTCATTAAATAATTGACAGAATATACACTTTCACAAGTGTATGAATATTTCTGGTACCTGCATCTGTCTCCTAACAACATCTAATGGGTATGTGAACGTCTGACCAAGTAATCCAGCTAGAGCTCCACATGAGAGACGCATCAGAATGGACTTCTGGTGCTCTTCAGGAACACGCCTCTTGAGTTCCTCATAAACATAGAACTTCAAACCAGCATAAGGAAGGATCCCGATGAGTGTAGGACCTGCTCAAACAACATAGCCTGCATTAATATCAACAATCATACAATTGATATTGCTTTCCAAGGAACAGCGTCTTATGCAAGTTTTCGAAAAGCATTTTCTCATTTGCTTTTGAGCCATTTTAGAGCTCTTAAATTCTAGTAGCAATAATCAGCATATTCAACGACAGGGATTCACAAAATAAATTTGCAACAAAAAATACCAAATTAATCCTAACTAAATTGTAACCACGCATAAGCACATGCTCACATGTTCTATACTAATCATGCAAACTATATGAGGTTCAATTCTTGAACAATGACTAATTGAATCAGCAGGAGAAGTTGCTTGCTTGCACGTGTGCATAGATAGATATAATTGCCACCTTGTTATCAAGAATACACAGATGACGAAACTATATGTTTCAGAAAAGCATAAGCCTTCAGCTCCAACAAGAAGATTTATCATAAACTATTAATCTTGAGTGTCAAAAAAATAGAGATGACTGTGGGTATTGCTAGACACTAGGACCAAAATTGTTAACCAAAATATTGGTTGGTCAATAGACTCTCACCATTTGGCTGCTACGAAGGCCATAGCCTGGCTGTATTAATGCCGACTCAATAATCATGTCAATAAGGGTTTGACTGCAAATTTCAGGACAGGCCAAAGGGACAGTGAAAATTAGATGGACATCCATGCCAGTATGCTCACAGTCTCACACCCTCCCAACTGGTACAAAATCTCACTTAGCTATGATCCCTCCAAGCTAAGAATGTTCCCAAATCACACAGCAGTGGAATAAAATGAAACAAGCATATACTCACCAACTCCTCGATACAGTCCATGCATTCCCCCTTCTTTATAGACACTCGTAAGAACATCTTTCAGGCCACCATAAGCAGGTTGAGCACATACATTTTTAATGCCACTGCCAAAATGTCCTCTTTTGTCCGAGACCTACAAAACCGTAAGAATGAAATTAAAGAGAAGACGGATTATATAATGAACTTCCAACTTTAAGGACTCACTTAAACAGAGAAAAGTTATATGGCATATAGACCCCTTGATAACTGATCGATGACTGAAATATAGTTTAAATGTAGATCCAACTATATCTATAAGCAATCCAAGAAGTTTTTGAAGCGTGCCATGCTATGGAAAATTTTTTATTATTCTTTTTGTCAACAATCAAACCATAATGGCAAACAAAGGACGTTGCTTATTTCCTAACAAAGTTCATAACATATTGACATTTAGTGAAATGCATTGAATGGCCTTTTATTTTTACATAAAATTAGAACTAGTGAAATGCATTGAATGGCCTTTCATTTTTACATAAAATTAGAACTACAAGATGAACTAGAGTTATATATGAACTTAAATTATGCAACATAAGTTCCCAAAACAAAGCACCATGTGTTTCCCTGGATGATACAAGGCTTATAGCTAGCACCAGTATTATTACTATGCTAGGACTTGGATATTCATGTGCTTGTAACCTCAAAGAATGATTCTGATTTCCAACCCAAATAGTCGCAACAACCCAAACCGATCTGGCAGATATAATACCTGCTCATTATAATTTCTTTTTTTTCTTCTTTTTGGGTTGGGTGGGGTGGGGGGAATCACTAAAATCTCACAGGTACCTGCAACCCAACCTGCATTCTAATTTCTGACCCAAGCCCACCCAATTTACTAGATGAGGAGATATATGCATTCCAAAACCAGCTTTATGAGTTCATTCATCTCCTCTATCTAGTACTTTAATGGTGATTGGAGGATATTTGACCGATAGCATATTGCTTGAAATAATAGATTAGTTCCAACCGCACTTAAAAGATCTAAACGACAAGCATAGAAGCCATTACCTGATAAGCAAGTTTAGTGCGAGCCAAATCCAAGGGATATGTGCACATCACTGCTGTTCCTCCAGCCACTGAACCAGCTAATAAATCTACAACAGGCCCTGAACCTAGAGCAGGACAATTATTCAGAATCCAACCACGATACTGCTCATATGTCATAAAATGCAAGGCTGCATATGGAACAATTCGAATTACACTAGCCCCATTTCCCCTATAAGAACAAAATTTAGCATGAATTATTATAAAGTTCTTAGTGAGGAAGATAAAGTAACATGAAGAAATAATCAAACTCACTTATAAAAACCAGGAAGTCCCTCATGCTTTAATAATTTCTTTAACGATTGAAACACCCCAAGAGTTTGAAATCCTTCAGTTCTTGTCTGTAAACTTAACAGAGTCAGGAAAACAACAAAGCAAAACAAATTGAACGGGAAGATTAGAAAAACGTATTCCAGAAATCCCAATTACCAAACAAATAATAATATTGTAACTTGAAATCATGAAAGTTCACTCATACTAATCTTGTACAATCGAACAAATTTTTATCTGGTACAATCTGAAGAACGTATGATATTGCAAGACATGTTTACATCAAAAACACATATTTCATTGACGTTGTCAACATTATTCAAAAGAAAATATAGAATTCCAACTGACCAACAGCTTTAATCCAGAGAAATATCCATTCACATGATAAAAGTTGCAAAATTTTCTAAGAGCATAGTAAAGGCCTCACCTGCAAAAGAATTTTAGTCCTTTCAAGGGGTGCAACAGCAGTCTTAGCAAATCCTCCAGCAGCTCCACCAGCAATGAGCTCCTTAACATAAACAGGCATAGTATCAATATACAAAATCTCTCTACGACTTGGCGACCCATCAACCAAATCTGCCATATTAGCAGATAGTGCAGATCCTTGAGAAGAACCCATCTTAACAATTGCAGTTCAATCCAAATTGAAATGCCAGTGCGAATATAACAACAATTAGCCACCCTGCAGCTTGAAGAACTCCTTATACCATCTATCTCTAGGTATACAGAACGAAAAGGCTTCCTTTTCAAAGGGTAGATTCAATGGCCAGAGAACACCCACAAATGAATTGGGCAAGTTCACAAGCCGTTCTTCTTGTTCAATGATAACCAGATACATCCACAGATATACAGAAAGCAAAACTTGGCAAATACTTTCAATTATGCAATCGGCCCATGGTTTTAACAACGAAACCCCTTCTCAAAGTTATAATATATCAAATAAATTCAAATTGGATCAGAAGAAATGGTCGAAACACAAAATCCTATCAATCTGAATCAAAATCAAAGAAATGTTATTGCTCGAAAGTGACAATATTTAAATAATGACCACCACATACATAAAAATACCAAATCAATAATTACTAGGGTAATCGAAAAAATGAAAATCTAAAGGATTAAACAGCAGGAGAAAGGGATTGATTAGATATGGATGGTGGAGAACGGGGATGCAATCAGCAGAAGATCCCGTTCTCCAAAAGGAAGGAGTCGGGAACTGCAAGTTCTTTCTTCCAACGTTTTTTAATTTCCTTCTGCCGTGTTCCTTCCTACGCGGCCTCCTGCTGTGAATTTATTTATATTTATACTTGAAACGGTTTGGTATTTCAAGAAAATATCGCTAAATTTTGATCTTCTTAAATATTAAATTCAAAGTCATATATACTACAATTAAAATCTTCAGAATACTATGTTAATAAAACTTTAGATTACATCACTTAAAAAAAAAAAAAATAGATTCCACCTTTTTTTTCTAGAAGAAGATTCCACCTATACCGCCTTTAAATTTAGACAAAAATACCCATAAATCATAATTAAAATTTCTCAATTAATTTCATAAGTTATACTCATTTCCTCGATTGGTGTTATAATTAGAAAATAAAATTTAAATTTATCAAATTTCTGAAATGTTATCGTAAGAAAAAATAAATAAAAGTTTACTGTGGTTTTTATTAAAAAATACATTTTGATTCTTAAATTGTATTTCAACATGTGAGGCCTTCAAAAATTTAAAATGTGAAGTGTTAATTGTGCATATGCAAACTTAGTCTACTGGATTAGGTTTGATTATTGAATAAAGTATTCCTAATAAATATTTTCTCCATTCACAATAATCAAATTCTTCAGCTTTTCTTGAAAAAATTGAGTGCCGAATCATTAATATCAAATATTTGTTCATAAATTATCTATATTTTATGAACAATCTTTTTCTTAATTTTTATTAAAAAATTTCTATTTAAAAGTAATATTCCATTTAAAATGGATACTACGTGAAATGTTAATTAGATTCCTAGGAAAATTGCTATATTCGTAAATTACATTCAATGATTGATTTTCTCTTTTTATAGGGAAGAAATAATAGAATAATCTTGATTGGAGACATTGTTATACCTGAAATTTACAAGTCCATGTGTTGTTTAACGGTTTTATAATAATATTTATACTAGCTATACTAACTAAATTATACTTGAGTACATAATATAAATTCCTATACAAAGTATCTGAACTCTGGTTTATTAATATTTTATAACGTGTTTAATGACTAATTCCTTAAAATGAATTCTATTTCTAGGTGGCCTGGCCATACAAAGCCGACCACTCCTCCTGTCTTGTTCCTTTCGTTAATATTCATTGACCGTTAATATTTTCATAATTAGAAAAAAAAAATTCATTACTCAAGTAAAATAATTAATCTTATTAAAAAGATTATAAATTTCTCAATTTTTTTATGGGTGCACGTATTATAACACTATATGAATATAATCAATTTGCAAAATATTTAAGAGGAAAGTAAAATTTGGTATTATAATTAAACAACAAAATTAAAAAAAAAAAATCCAGAAATTCAAGGTTGCGAATCAGAATAATTTAAAGACCAGGTTTGAAGTTGACACCAGTTCCAGAAATCCACTTATCTCCCTGGATGAATCCCTTGACAGTAAATTGATTAGCCAATTTTCTTGTAATATTTCTCAAACCACTCCACTTAACTCTATTCTTTGTAGAAGAACCAGGTCCAAAATTCTCAAATTCAGCATAAAAAATAGTAGGTGGAGCTGTATTACCGGTCCAAGGTAACCATCCATTAGGCTGAATAATATTATCCATCATTGACTGCATAAAAACAGTAGTAGAATAGTTCTTCCAAGGTCTTCCAAGAAATGTCTGGACATTACTTAAATTTCCAAAAGGTTTAATGGTACAATTCTGGATCGAAATTCCAGTATTTTGGTTAGGATCAGCCTTTCCTTGAGCTGTGATTGTGTTTTGTTGACCAGCCATAGGTGTTCTTGGGAATATATTGGAGCTCTGAATTACAACTGCAGAATTTCCAAAGATGAAATCAACTGTTCCGTATATGTCACATTCGCGGTAGAATTGGCGATTGGCGTGGGCGTAGAGTGTGTCTTGGAATGCTTTGAAACTGCATCTGTAAAAGATTGATTGATCTCCGTTCGACATTAATGCTACCGCTTGGTGCTTTATTGCTCCGGCTGTGTTTTCGAATCCTATATCTCTAGCGATGAACCCTTTTCCTAACACAGCTGCACAGAAAATTCACTCACCAAATTCTATGATTAATTAACATTCAAATGAGGTTTGGATCAAATTATAATACTATAAATTTATACAATTATTATTTTGTTACTATCTACTTACCAAAAGTTGCAGTTGAAAATGTTGGGGTCCCGTCAACAACGTTGACACTTCCAGAAACTATAGTGGAATACATTCCATCACCAATAATCATAACATTCCATTTAGATTTAGCAACGACAACTTTTTCATAGTAAGTGCCATTTTTCACGTAAATAACAAATCTCTTCTTGCTTTTGTCAGGAACAGCTTTTAGGGCATCTTTAATTCTTTTATATTTTCCAGATCCATCTTTAGCAACAACAGCATCAGCCTTCAACTTCAAATCATTACTTTGAATCAATTTACGTTCCTTTTCATGCAGCCAAGTAGGCATGCTAGGGTACCCGTAATTCAGTAACCGCCTCATCTTCACTGAGCTTGAAACCTTATAAATCCATGAAACAATAGCTAAGCTATTGCTAATTAGCTCTGTAGAATTTGAAAGATAACTTTTAGCGTCAAACTTGATCTTGGCCTCCTCTAATCCATCAATGCAGGTTTGCTGGAAAGAACCAGCTGCGCTTAACCAACTTCTAAGATCATCTATAATGTTGAGCACAGACACGCCACTAGTGGAAGATATTGAATTATTTAAATGGTCAATGGTTAAACCCATAAGATCTTGACAATCTTGCAATGCTAAGCGAGTCATGCGATCGGTGACGCCATGGGCCGTTGAGAAATACTGAGAAGCTCTTGAAACTTCATTCATGGCAACTTGCATTGACAACTTGAAAAGCTCTTCAGGTTGAAGATTATTAGATTTATCTAAAGGAGAAAGAGTGTTGTAACAAGAATCTTTATATAAGGTAATACCACATACTGCCTTAACGGAAGAAGAACTGGCGGCATTAGGTTGGTGGTCGCCATTGTTAGAGGAAGAAGCACGAGTTCCAAATACGGCAGCAATAACAATAGCGACGAGGAGAATTGAAGAAAGGGATAGAATGGTGATTCTTTTTCGAGTTTTGCGACGAGTCTCGAGCACGGCTTGTTCGGATTCGTCAACTTTGCCATAGGATTTGAAAGAATTCATGGTTGTTGGCAAAGCGTATAATGTTAGTCTTGATTGGGTTTGATTATATAAGAAACATGAAGGATTAGAATATAAAATCAATGTAAGCTAAGGAGCAACGCGGAATGCATATACATGCTAGGCACTACGAATTAATAAAATTTTTTGATGATTTTGACAATGATATGGAGTGCTTCTCATGTTAAAGAATATTTGATTAATTTAATTGTGCATTCTCTATTAACAAAACATAAGAATAATATAGTAGTATTATTATTGTAAACTAACAAGTATCAAGTGTATTAAATTCATCTACCATAAGATCATATATTGGAAAGTCTCACAAACTTGAAATACTTGGTTCTGGAATCTTAGGCATTTTGTGGATGTAGTTAAACAAACATAGGATTTAAAGTAAATATAAGGCTAAATACTACTAGTTGTAATAATCAAGAATTTTCCCAATCTCAAATCTATTAGATCCAGAAAACTTCTTTTTGTTAGAGTCTTTTTTGTTTCTATTAAAAAGTTGGGTTTAAGTGGTATTCATTTAAACATGTTTTGAGTTTGAGATATTATTATCCAAATTTGGAGACTCATTCTGGTGCAGAACCTGAGTTGGGCTCTGATTAGTGGGAACAAAGCTCAGTAGATCGGACGCGCTTAGAAAAAGAAAACGTTTCTTTAGTGCTAGTATAATGATGTTAGATTGATATATTGTTTAATGTTTGAATTCATAAAGGCTGTTCACCCAAAATCTGGTTATGAATAGAGTAAATTGAAGATGAGGAATCACTATCCTTTTTTTCCCCATTCAAATATGTTTTCAATAGAAAATATAAAAGATTCATTGAACAAATTAAGAATTTGGCTTATTATTAAGAACATCAAGAAAATTATTATCTTCCTCTTTTCTTGCCACTCCTCCTTTTTCTTGAGAACCGATTACAAGATGATTTAAATCAGCAAAAGAATGTTGCCTAGAATTTGTTCTTGGATGAAATGTTGAAATTCTATTTCCCTTCGAATAAAAAAACAAAGGTCCATCTTCATGATCTGGTACTTTACATTTCTCTCCCAATATAATTGTCTTCATCCAAACAGAATCTTCAGGTGTCGCTTTTATTTTCAGCTTTGAATTACTCCTTTCTTCTAATTTCCCTCTTCTTGCCATTGACATGCTTCGAATTGGAATTTTTACGCTCATATTCTTCCCAAGAGTCCTCGTTGATGCCGACTTTGTTATTACATTATTGCAAGAAAATGTTTCTCTTAATTGCTTCGATGGTGGTAAAGGAAGTTGTTCTGTTTTTTCTTCATTTTCGTTTTCTTTTCTATCTTCTGATTCTGCTGTCGTTTCATTATTTGCTTGGGACGATCTTGAAATAGAATCTGCATTATTTTCTTTTTGATTTCTAGCTGACGAACATTCTGATTGTTCTGTTTTTCTTCCGAATCTAATCCCGCATAGAGTTGTGGACATAGCTATTACTGCGGCCATACCTGCAAGAAGAAATGAAAACGACAGCGTTTGGTAGATTGATAATGGTGGATCATCAGCTAAAGGAATTATTCTTCCCATAGCTGAGATAATAATAATTAATGTTAAAAAAGATGATAATTATGTGAATGGATTTTTTCCTCTGTTAATCATTATTATTTGTTTTGTTAGAAATGGTGGCTGAAAATGGAGCCACGGAGGTTTAGTGTTAGGGAAAATGAAGTTATTTTCTTGTATGAGAAAACACAGAAAGCTTGTATTTAGGAAAAGAGAAAAGGAAGCAGAGGTTAAGATGCAGACGTGCAATTTGACAGCTCTTATTGTTCCAATTTAGTAAAATCCTTTTTCTGGACAGTTAAGTTGGTTTTTTATTTTTGTAAAAATGCTCAAAATATCATTTATATACAACTATGATATCGCCTATATTAGTTAAAAAAAAAAAAGACAATGAGTCATGACCATAGTGGACGAATCACCTGTTTTGGTTTATGAACTATGGTTCCCGTTTCAGATGTCAATTGAAAATCAATTGTTTCAGTCGATTTGAATTTTCAGTTCACCGGTGAATTTATATGATTTCGATATAGTTGAATATAGAAAATTTAGAAAAAAAAATAGAGTTATAAGGTTTAATTAATTCAAAATAGTTTCAATTTGTCACGGTTCGATTATGGTTTGATTTGGTTTAAATCCACCAAATTGGACCTTATCGGTCCATAATTGAATAAAGATAAATAGTTAAAACTGAATTTTTGGATAATCAACATTGTTTTCGAATTAGAGATGGGCTGAGAATAAGCCCAACTTGACGACTTTGTTCAACCGGTTGTATCCTTTCCTTTCTTTTCAAACACTCCCAACTTTATGTGAAATCAGTTCAGACTACTAGCTGCCAATTTCCGGTTGAACAACTGACCTCGGAATTTTTGAATTTAAGAAGACTGATCTAAGAATACGAAAGCATGCGTCAAAAAAAGTAAAAAATATAAGAAATTTGAAGGAAAAATTATCATTTCCCTCTTCAGTTTCATTAATAAATAATATGATTTAGTCGTTGGACTTCTCATCTCTACACTTTCACTTCATTCAATGATCTACTCTGTATATTCAATATTGTGATATATTCCACGTATATTTTGTAACAATATTATTATTTCGTCCATTAATTTTGGCTAATATTATGCTGAAATTTGATTATTTTTTCAATTTTATCCTTATTTTTGGATGATATTACTTACAAATAGAATGAAATGACTAAATGATTGGATGAAGTCAAATAATAGAGAAGAGAGAGTTATTTTGTAAAAAAAAAATGATTAAATAGTAATTTTGAACTAATTTGAAGGACTAAATAGTAATTTTACAATTCAAAAATGGAAACATTTTAAAATAATATGATAATAATATTTTGACTTAACCTATATTTTATTTTTATAATTTTTGAAATAAACTTTTTTTATTCTCGTATTTAAAAAAAATTATAATATTTTATTATTTGTTGACCAAAGCAATGATAAAAATTAATAAGTCATGTCTTATCTAAATAGTCTTTTTTCTTGATAACAAATATAACATTAGTTTTGACTGAAATAACACAAATATGCTAAAAAATTTAAAGATTAATCGGCTAAGCAGACGATATTTTAGCATTTTCAATAAATATATATTATTTTAATTAAAGCTAATGTCATATTTTTAATAAGAAACAAACAATTTAAATGAAACATGAGTTTTTAATTTATGTTATTGTTTTCAATAAAAAAATAATGAAATAATATAATTTTTCTAAAATACGGAAAAAAAAAATCTATTTCTAAAAATATAATAACAAAAATGTACATAACAAAATAAGACTATCCTCTATGCTATAGATGATACATCATATAGAGCTTGCTAAGCAAGTGCAATCATTCTTTTATAATATTCCATAAATATCCTATTAGTTTTGTTGTATATAATGGTTGCAAACAAGCATAAGTTCAAATTAATCATAATTGATTAATTTTGTGGTAATATTAATAGTGTTCCACTAATTAATGATAAAAATAAAGATGACTCGTCTAATGCATCTATCACTCACAATCACATGCCTTTGTGTATGAAAGAGACATATATGAGGGGTTGGGTTGGGTTTTCTTTATTGAAAGTGACATATTTCATATAAAATAAACCAAATTTGATTGAGCCCACCCTATTATTTACCCTTTTTTTGTTTAACATCCTCACTTATTGTTTTTAGCTTGCAATCATAATTTGGTTAGTGCACTTGTTTCTACATTTACATGAAACTTTAATTCAAATTCAAACTTTTTTTTTCACTCTTTTATTTGTATCCAAACTTAGACTCAGATCACAAAAGTTTGAAGTTTTGGGGCACAATAAAATAATGGAAACATCTAATTCCAAGGACTCAATGAAATTGGAAACTGGTTCAAGTTTGACTATTTGTATTATCTGGAAAAAATTTCAGGTTATTTTATAAAAGAGCTAATGAGTTTGTTAACTGAGTTAAGTTTTAAACGAAATAAACCGGATAATAGTTCGAACTTTCTTAAATATGAATGAACCGAAATTTAACAAAAAAATCCTTAAACGAGCCGAGCTCGAGTTTAACACTATTTTGACTCGGTTCGATTCTTCTACAAACCTAATTGTAAAATTAGAATTTGAATCATCACTCCTCATGATGCATAACAAATTGTGTATTCAAATTCAATAAGGCTGTAGGTGGTATGCTGGGAGAGCAAAACAGAATGGAGAATTCCGATCTCTTATTAAATGGCCACTAAAACTATATTGAATCCAAACCAAATATGCGTATGAATATGGAGACAAGCTAACAAACTTGCTCATGTGTGTTAGCTAGGCATGTTTGTTCTTTTACTTGTCACCATGTTTGGAATAAATTATCAAGTTGTATTGAAACTCTGTTACTGGAAATTTACCATCTAATGAAAGTTGAGCTTCTTTACTGTGGGGAAAAAGAAAATCAAGCACAATCTGATTCTTTATATATTCAATGAAAGGTTGGAAATTTTATCAAAAATTCAAACTTTCCAAGGCTAAAGAAAGTAGCCTGGTCAATAGTGATAAACACTTTCTGTCATAGATCCTCGGTTACATTCATATCGATTTCTCGTGCCAATCACTTTTGTAGGTCAGTGACGAACACATGATTGAAAGGTGAGAGGATATTTTATAGTTAATTATAGATTTTGAAAAAAATAAGAAAATTAAAATTGGAGGGTTATGGAACCCTTCCATGCATGCTCTAGGTCTGTTCTGCAGAGCATTCTTTTTAGTCCAAATAAATAAAATAACCCGGAATTATCAAGAGCTTATAGTGTACTGCATTTTGTATTTCGTGCTTGGGATTTTTGGTTTGACTAAGGAAAACAAAACAATTTTTTTATTAATAATTAATTTATTATATATAATGTAATTGTGCAATAAGTAAACAATAAAATCATGGAAGCCGACAGATAGACGTTGGATTAGAAAGGGAATGGAGCATGTGGGCTTTCTTATGGTTTTTTCAGTGACTATATAAGAAAGTAAAAAGCCTTTTTTGCTTCCTCCAATATTTTATTGCCTTCAATTATTCAATTGAAGATCCACCCAGATTGTTTTTTATCTTCTTTTCCTTATTTTATCATTGATTTCTTGGAAAGTGTTGGTTTTTGTGACCTGCTGAAGCTTTTCTTTTTTAAGTTAATTGCTTGCTTCTTTTTTGTCTTTTGTTGTATTTTTTTTAGCTATTGTGTCTTTTAATGATTGATGAATTGAGAAAGATATAAACTTTTGCATTAAATTAAAAATTTTTAATGGAACAAAGCAATAGAAGAAGCAAGTTCAAGAGGATATGTGTATTCTGTGGAAGCAACTCTGGCAACAGACAAGTCTTTGCTGATGCTGCTATTGAATTGGGTGATGAACTGGTTTGTTTTATTTCATTTGCACTCTTCTGATTTTCATTATCAGATGTTCTGCTCTTAAAGTTACCATCTTTTTATGCTTATGTCCCATGTAGACTAGGTGTTTGATATATGGAACTGAGATGGTTTCTTTGGATAATGGGTTAGTTTTTAGATTTGGTTTGTGTTTTTGCTTATAGAACTTTGTTTTAATTTACTGTCCTGTGTTGTCCAAGAGCTTGTTTTGTTTTGCTTAGTGAAATTGTCTAAAGTTGCTTATAAGTTATAATGGGTTCAGGTGAACAGGAAGATTGAGCTGGTGTATGGTGGAGGTAGCGTTGGGCTGATGGGTTTAATATCCCAGAAAGTGTATGATGGAGGCTGCCATGTTCTTGGGTAACTAAGAAAATTATCATTTCCATGTTTACTAGTATTTGAGCTTTTTATATTATTTATATTAAATGCAAGTAAGTTGTTTGTTTGTTGGCTTCATTATATGACAGAACTAAATTAATAGCTCTTCTTTTATTGCAGGATCATTCCAAAAGCACTCATGCCTCTTGAGGTATCTGTGCTCTTTACAATTTTTTAAATTTCTTTTCCTATTATAATTTAAATATCTTTTCTCATTTTAAGATTTCTCAACTCTCAGTTTTTTCAGATTAATTTTTCTTAAAATTTTGAATTGTTTTGATTTTAAAATATCTTTCTTTCACTGCTGTAAAAGATTTTTTTTTTTTATTGCTTCATGTTGCAGATTGGTTCATTTATATACTCATTTGTTTTCTTCATTCTACTTTTTACATTTTTTTTAAGTACATTATCCTCTATAATATTAATTCTAGCCTTTTTGAAAAACCAAATATGAATTGAGAGGTTGTAGAATTATGATCCGTAGGTGATTGTTTATTTCTTCGTTTATGGCAATATACAGATATCTGGACAAACTGTTGGAGAAGTGAGAACAGTTGCAGACATGCATGAACGCAAGGCTGCTATGGCCAGAGAAGCTGAGGCTTTTATTGCTCTTCCTGGTAGTAACCTTTAAATCTCATTAATCATGAAGAACATGAAAAATTGTAGCAATGTCTTAGCGCTTAGCGGCAGAAAATTAACACCTTTATGTTGTACTTGTATGCTTAACTTTTTCAGCATTTTGAGGTGCTTGTATTGTAAGTACTAATACTTGAGTTACTTTTATAGGAGGATATGGAACCATGGAAGAACTATTGGAGATGATTACATGGGCACAACTAGGAATTCACAAAAAAACAGTAACTTATGAATCGCCAATCTTCTTGTGCGGCCTTTTCAGATTTATGTTGTAACTAGTTGGTAATCTGGACAGGTTGGCCTGCTAAATGTGGATGGCTACTATAATTCTTTACTCGCATTATTTGACAATGGTGTCAAAGAAGGTTTCATCAAGCCTGGTGCTCGGAATATATTTGTCTCTGCTCCTACTGCCAAAGAACTTTTGGCAAAGATGGAGGTATAGAATATTAAATACATAAAAATCAAATTGATACATGAAAAACAAGAAAGCATAACCAGAAGGGTTTCTAGTTGCTCAACTGTTATGAATGTGCTTCACATTGAATTCAAAATTAGAATCAGTTCAACTGGTTTTTCTAAGATAAAAGCTGAAAACCAATTACTGAAAACAAAACCATGAGTGAATTTGTTGAAGAAGTGAATGTTTGTTTTCTATTATTTGATGACCTCAAAATTCTACGGAGACCGTTTTATATGCCTTTCCTTTTCATTCTTTGTCCTCTAAGTTGAATCATTTACTTTTCAAGCCCTTTATTGTGTTCAAATCCTGCTCTCCGGAGTTAGGAGAGTTGGGTTTTTTTAACCTTTGCTCACTGATGTTACAAATCTGAGCTGTTTGATTCTGATTATCATGTATATATATAAGCAATATGAACTTGTATTATTTTCACTTTTGCAGCAATTCTCTCCTTCATATCAGCAAGTTGCTTCACATGAGAGCTGGAATATGGAGCAACTGGGTAATTATCCAACACAGCAGAATTCACACTAAAACTATTGGTGTTAGTTCTTTCTCTTCTCCTAAATTGACTCGTGTAAAATAATCCATCATTAAGTCATGTACCAGAACCTTTTTTGATGGGGCCGTCTATTGTCGGAGACTATTTAGTTGTGTGATCTTAATGATATGAATTGTATTAGAAATCATCCTTGCTGGTTTCACTACATTCTTTTCTTTTGTTTATGGTCAATCTAGCCACTGTTATGAGGTCATATTTCATGTTACCACTTACTAAAGTTTTCCATTTGAAATGAGAACAGATGGTATTGGTTAAGTCTCCTAATGCACAATGAGCGATGTGGGTTAGTTGGGGAACACTTATCTTAGTATTTACATCTAAAACCTTAGAATCACAAGCAAGCCAATTTGACTTTTATATTTTTGAAATGTTAAGGTCAACAATCACATATGCTGCTTCTAGGTAGTAAACTCATTGTCCAAGCTAGTAAGTTGAGATTAGAGTCTACAATATAATTAATAAGTAATTGATATTGATAGTAAACCGGGTTCGGCTTCACTTGATTACGCTTCCATCCATAATAAAGAAAATTTTGCAATTATACTATTATTATAGTATGAGATCATTTTTGGTTTTATGGGTTTAAAAGAATTATTGGTGATTTAACCTGAACTGCCTCCTTCATTCTCAGCCTTTCAATAATTTTTGGTGGAGTACTCTTTGTTATATGCATTTGTAAGTATGTTGAGGAGGGAACACGTGATAAAGTCTAACTGACATGATGGATAGGTTGACAACAACTGGACTCTATGAGCTGCATGTCTTTTTGTTAACTGCATGTCTAGAATTATAAGCCAATCTTTTAACTTACTGTCCAAAATAATGTTTAAAGTCTGCACCTTGCAACATCACTTTCTTCTTCTAAAAGATGGTTGAAGGAAGTAAAACAGTTTTCAATTGTTCAAAGAAGCATTTTACAAGAAACGCATGTAAATAATTCTATATCCTTAATGAGCTGTGTATGATTAAGGTTTGTAAAGACCATTTGATTGCTTGAAAATGTTGTTTGCTTTCTTAGACATCATAAAAAGTAGTATACTTTGCAGAGTAAACTGCTGGTTGTTTGGCAATTGACCCTTTTTATTACGACAAGAGTAGCAGAAAAAATAACAGAGAGACCTCAAATTATCCAAATTGTCTTTTATGGGTCCTGATCTGTACTAATCTTGTTTTCTTATTTGTTTGTTCATCACTAGGTTTGACCTTATAAATGTTTAAACATTTTCATTTTCATTATATATAAAACTGTCTCTAGTTGATAATTTCTTGTAAATATCATATTTGAACTTGCTGATATTTATTTATTTTAGTAGATAAGCTGAACAAAAATACAATGTTTTTAGGCAATTTTTGAAGGAGGGTGGTGGGGGGGGGACCTTATTTTGTCTTAAAAATGATGAACATGGAATTGGAAATGACTCTTGTCTTTAATGTTGGGACCATTTTCTTGTTTCTTCATAGAAAAAGAGTTTGCTAGAACAGCTGAAAAGCCATTTAACTGTAGAATAGGAAATTACTATGAATGAAGGAAGTGACTGCCCTTTGTTTTTAGTTTTAAATCAGAATCAGGTCAAGTCTTGTTTTTTCAGATATTGGTCCCATTTAAGCTGTTTTTCTTTGTTTTAATGATGGATTTGCTTTCTATTGCTTTTTAGTTATGTTAATTCAAATAATAGTATGTAAGAAGAAACAATTGGAATAGGAATAAATGGATGTGATGTGACTTGAGAATTGAAGGATTATGAAATTTCTGTTCATTTTAGCCTTTCACTTGTTTTTTTAACTTGCTTTTGGAGGTGTTTACCACTGTTGGCTTATATTGTTTAAATTTAAATTATGTATTGAGTATGAGTTGTTGAAATATAAATTTTGTTGTATTAGTCAAAGCTGGTTGATAAGCGGCTTATTAAAAAGTTGACATGTTTATTAGAAATGGCTAGCTGTATAAATCAAGGAACCAAGCCTTAGAGGAAAAACCCTCCTTCCTAAAACCATTTTGCTTACCACCAGGCTATCCCTTTCAATCTCATGCCATCTGACCCCATTATCCCAGGCAAGCTACAAGCCTAATACTCAGCCTCTACAACAGAACATGAGCCCAAATTAGCCTCAAAACCGCCCAACCATAACATTCAATTTGCAAAACCCGGGTTTGGGCAGCCGCCAAGAAACATGACATTCCACTCAACTTACAGCAGCAAAAGTTTCCTGCCTCATCTCCATTTCCGCAGCAGAGTTCAGCAGAAATTATTTAAATATTTATAAACAATTCAAAAATAAGTAGAAATTATTACTTGCTTTAAATTATTTATATTTAAATTAAATTATTTATACTTATAAATTATTTTCGAAAATTATTTGTAAGTTAAAAATAAACTTTAAATAGAAAATAAAATTTTATCCCTTTTTTTTTAGAACATGAAATTTAGAAAAATTATAATATTTAACAAAAATTAACAAATTATGCTTTATTAAATTTTTTTTATTATGATTACAAATATAACATAAGTTTTAGTTTTAATAGAATCAACACATTTCCCGAAAATTTAGAAAATTGTTTGGTTGATTGATTGAGTTTTTAGCTATTAGACAAATAAGTATTATAAATATGGTGAGATATTACATCTTAAGTTTGTTAATATCAAAATTCTCAAAATAAAAAGAAAAGACTGAAATATATATATAAAAAAAGAGTGAGCATTTATAAAATTTGAATATATTTCATCCATTTAAAAATATAAGTTTATTTACGGTGACACTTGTTTAAAAAATCTAAAATTCTTTTCATGTACTTTTATTTTAATATAATCAAAACACTCACTTTCCTCGTTTATAAGGAATAATTTTTGAAAAAATAATATTCATACTAGTACTAGTACAATTATAAAAATAAATTTATTTAGAATATTTGAAACTGAAAAATATGATTATATTTTGAAATTTAAATAATTTAAAGTAAAAAGTAAGTGTGCAAAGATCCGAAATAGGTTGAAAGGTAAGATTGAAGCGTGTTGTGTTGATATTGTTGGTCTCCTCTTACAAATTTGATTAGATCCAATGGAACTGAAAATCCAAAATTTTTGAATAAGTCAATCAAAGGGAATATGAAAACTAGGAAAATCCGGTTCGAATCTAATGGATGAGGTCGGATTTTTATGTGCACCCCTAGTAAAAGCCTAAGTGAATTATAGAGGTCTTACCAAGTACTAACACCACTAGACCCCTACATACTTTCTTCCATTATTATTCCAACTTTACTTAAAACTTACCTTACCAGCTTTTAATACCCTTTTCTTTTTTAAATTTCCAACAATTTTGGAAAATAAAATAACTGTTTACTTTGGTTTGGTTGGTGTCCTTTTTGGAACGAAACAAAACACATCCATTCTTACTTCTATTTCTAATACTTTAATAATAATAACTAATTAATTTGTAATATACACAACTTCTACTATGCTTCATAACTTTATTACCAGATAAAAAAGATATCTTTCAATTATTGAATCAGCTGACAATTACATTTCTTGGATACAATACTTTCATATTTTATTTTAATTGATTAAATGAATTTTATATTGTAATTTCAAAAATAAAAAAAAATACTTCAGATCATAATGCTATTTTGTTTCATGATTCTTGTAATGTTATGGTCCGAAATTGATATATCATTATTATTTGAAAAAAGCTTATTTAGTTATATGAACTTAATAGAAATCTGTAATTTCCTCTCTGAGAATCAGATTCACAATCCAATCCCAATCTTAGGGATTGAAATAAAAAATAAACAGAAACACGAATTAAGGCAAACTGGGGAAAAAAAAAGACAGTAAACACAAGCACATGAATAAGCATAACAATAAGACACTGATCCTGAAATTTCGCAACATGCTTAAATTGAATCAAACATAAACACATGAAATGTGAAAGAACAGTAGCTCATAATTTGGATCCAAAGTACAACTTACAAGAACTAAACAGTCAATGGATAATATCAAAATTATTTGAAGTCACCTTTGCTGTCTAATTATAATGAACCATTAGTAATAATATTCCGGAATGAATCTGCGGATGAAAATGGCGTTTAATGCTAAATCGTGGAGTTTTTAAAATGGAATGTAATGTATTTGAATATTGTGAAAGAAAGAAAGAACACAGTTTTGTTCTGTTGAGTGCTGAGTAATTGTTAGTTTACATGTACGTTATGATATCCTCCTAATCATTACCCACATCAGGAAGTGGCAAATGATTTACATATGAAGATGAAACATTTCAAACTTTAGCAATGATGTAAAAGAATACAATCTCCGAAGATAATGATTCTCCAAAATCTCATATGCCCTCCCAAGAAACTGTACACCCCACCCTAAACAAGACCGATTTCCTTTACGGGTCATTCGAGAACGCTAATCGAAGTAAAAGCTTGTATCGAAGGGTACTCAACAACCTGGAAACTTTTTCTAGTTCATGCCTTCTCCTTTGATGAAATCAAATGATGCAATGTGGATGCCTGGATAACAGCACTCGGGTTCGTATCTTTGGCGCGGGTAGAGCCTGATCGAGTTAGATTGAAATTCCGATCTACATTGGTTCGCACAAAGCGTCGCAGTGGTCTTGGAAGGTGTCGCAATAGCCGGGTTGAGCTCACAAGTAATATAACACCTACTATGATAAGCACCCTGCAAAAAACAAAATTTAACATGTAGCAAATCAGCTCTACAAGACCTGGCTTTCTAGGATCCAAATAATATATTTTTAAGGACCTGGTTTATACATGGGATGACAGATCCTACAAAGGGTTAATGATAAACTAGTCTACAAGAATTGATATAATTGAGGGATTTTTTTCTATAAAGAGGAGTAGTGGGACATAAGTTGTGTCATAGAGTTACCATCCGAGCAGAAGAGAAAGTCGAGCCGATGGTGCAGAAGGCAATTGTTCTCCCAAAGCAAGCATTCCAGCAAGCACACCAGTCACTATTGATGCTACAGCAGCACATGTAGACACCACAATTGCCCGACCATGCTTTAGACCACGAGTCTGTTCAAATCAAAAGGTCCAACTGGTTTAGATCTAACAAGCTTTTAAGTTTCCATTCACTAAACACTACCTCAAATACCAATCACAGCAGATACAACTCCATAAAAACGTCATTGGACAGAAAAAGTAACCTCTTTCCTTTACAGTCCCATTTTGTTTTTCCGTTGTGGGCGAGAGAAAACAGGGACTTCCATATAACCACAGAAATTTTATGTGTCAACATACTATAAGTGACATCATATCCTTATTCAGTCTAGATATCAAGCTACCTGGTAATAAAATCCCGTTCCACTACAGCAAATGCTAATTGACATGCATGCAGGAATCATCATCCCTGAGAAACCCTGCTCCAAGAAAACAAAGCCCATCTTTGATATCACAGAGGCCATCCTGCAATTTTGTGGGTTATTTACATTAAAAACTTTATTCTAGATCATGAGATTTAGTTAATTCTCATAAAATTTTCAAATATTAATCATTTAAAAAATATTAAAAATAAATCTTCAGACAATCTTGGGATAAATAATTGTGCATCATTTAGTGTATGTTGTAAATGGGCCTTAACCCCCAAACCACAGACTGATCTAATATAAACACATAAACATGAAAGAGCAGAAGTTGATACTTCAAATCACTTCAGACAGGATACATATTTAATTTAACTTTTTGATGAATTCTGATTACATAAATAACAATGTAAATATAAATCATCAGCAAAAATAGTTTCTCTGGATAACCAAGAAAATGATAGATCATGCTGGGTGATGGGTAGTATCAACCACACACTCACCGCAAAATTGTACATAGCCAGGATATCATATAAGATACCATGGATTCTGGTCATATATGATCTGTGGATTCTATTAATGTTGTGTGGAATTCAAACTTTTGCTACATGATAGATGATCCACTTTAAAAAGTAAGGAAATCTGTATATAGCTGGTATAACAGGAATATTACCCGAACAAAATGCCAGATTCTAACCCATATATGATTTCTTCAACAACTTCATACTCCATCTGCATCACAGATATACTCATTGAGAGAGGGGGAATGGAAGATACAGCATGTTAAATTCATTTAACCATACAAAGTATCATGAATGAATAGAAGTTACCGTCTCCTGCTCTCTTCGTTGATGTTTGCAAACACGAAGCCATCCATTAAGGACTACCTGATCAAATAATCATAGTCAATTGCATAACCCACATGAAGTAACAACAACATTATGCAACTTTTATTTTATTTTATTTCATTTTCTAAAGACCCTCAAATTACTAAGAGGCCTACAAAATACAAGCATACCAATAATGGAAGGTGACAAATTAAGTTATTGTAAGTGCAGACATGAAGCACTTCCTTAAGTATGGCAAATACAACTGAGATGTCCAATGAAATGAGGCTCGGGGAGAAAGAAACAGTGGATAGTATAGTCCTTCAATGTCTTTGCATAATTTATACTTAAGAGAATCAAACCTCCAACAGTGATTAAATTGATAGGCCAACCCCATCAGACATCACTTCAAGAAGCTTCCTTGTTAGTCCTAATAAAATACATTCAATCATGAATAAGACTTTTGAAACTTCTCTCTCCCTCTAGTTCCTTGGATTTCTAAAAATACAGCAATTCTCTTGAAAAGGTTTGGTAAGTCGTACAATATGAAGTAGTCAAATGCATTTAGTAGCAATGCATCAAATTAGTGAATTACATTTAACTTCAGCTTGAAAAATGTAACCTTATTGTTTGAATTTGCAAGACTGAACTAAACCAGGACTTGCGAGTTCCTACATTTATACATATGCCTATGAAATTTTAAATACGATACATATCAGCTAATAAATGATGGTGCACAGGGTAAGGTACCTACAAACAAGATGGCAACAATAAATGCCAGCCATGGTAATTGGAAAACAGAAATGGAAGAAGCCTCTTGCTCCTCGCCTCCAGCACCAACTCCTGCCAATCCCAGATAAAAAAATAGAAAAAAAAAAGAGGAAAAATCAGCAAAATCAAGTGGTTAGAAATGTATCAGCATCCAGGAGAAGTTCCCAACGACACCACCACTTATAGCAATTGACCGAGAGAACCAAGAACTAACATACCTATGGTACCAATACCTGCCAGAGTGATTCCAATCCAATCAATGACATTCATGACTTCTTTTAGATAGAAATGGGAAAAGACAGAAAGAATGGCGAGACCACAGCCGGAAACTGGTTGGATTACAGATACCTGATGGAACATAGTCAAGATTACCGAGATGAAGACAGGTTGAAATTCACAAAATAAATTGCATTAAATCAACACACATCTTAAGAAGTTGACCTCAAAGGATCCAAATGAAGAAATCAATGTTTGACTCCAATTAGATTGAGGAAGAGCACCAAGCCCATTTTCAAATCATGCTCAAAGCAGATTTAAAACTTCATCCATACATAAAAAAATCTTGAAGTGATATTGTTCAAAAATACTGATATGATTCTTCTCAATTTTGAAATTGTAATCAAGAGTGTTAATCTATTGGAAGCTACAGAAATTGGATTCACTTACAGGAGCTTGAGATAATGCTTTCAACATCAACATGGCACCACTTATATCCAGAAGAAAACCAATTATCCAAGCTTTGTTAACAGCATATGCCCTAATCACCTGGAAAAAAGCACACACAACAAGGAAATTGGGAAAAAATCTATAAATATCAGGGTCTTGAAAAAGGAACCAGCCACCCCCAACTTCAGATTCATAGTTTCCAAGCATTCTAACAAGCTATAATATTATACTATTAGTTTCCAGGGATCCATAAATCAACACCAAAAATTGATAAGGAACATTTAGGTGCATTCACTAGCACAGATCCTAAGACGGAAATAGGAAAAGTATTTCATTTCTCAATTGAAATTTTCAATTTTAACCGCTTCCGAGATGAGGCCCCAAAAGGGGAAGAACAAATAAAGAAATGCAACCTTTCACAGGCACCGCCTATTGGAAAATCAAATCAATAAACCAAAAACAGAATAACAACAAAAAGTTCAAACTCATTCTATTCAAATCCTAAAATCTCAAGAACTATAATAATGCAACAAGTATAGCTAGCTCGAATGTACAAGATAGAAAAGAGGTAAAAGAAAAAAATGGTACAAACCTTGAATTTGAAAGAAAGAGGAGGCAAAATGATGGTGCCTTTCTTCTGAAGAACCTTACCGATATTATTACCGGCGGCAGCCGCTAACGTTAAACAGATCGATTCCCACATATCTTTTTGACCGGGAAATCACAGAGACGAGGAGGCAAAACCGCAAAAGAAATCTACCTGACGGTGGTAGTGTCGAAATTTAAGGTGGCTTTTACGCAACCCGCTATTTTTATCTTCTTGTACAATTTTACAATCCTTTCCTTTCTAAGTATAGGGCTCTGTTGCTGTCCTGTAATAGCAGAGTTGGATCCTTGCGCTGAAAGTGAAGGGAAATATTGAAGACACGTTGAAATTGGGTTAGCTTTGCTATGAAATTTTTTGGGTGATGGTGATATGTTAGGCCGATTCCTATTTTTGGTGCCTGGATTTTAAGTCCAACCCAATTACCGGCCAATCTTTGTCAAGCTACTTCAACTTTGTAAGTTATTTTGTTTTTATGCAGTGACATTCTAGGGATTTTTTTATCAGTTACATTCTTTATTATGCTTTTACAGTTTTATTCCAAAATAATTATTTTTATTGTTCTCACTTTTGTTTTTTTTTTTTTTTTTTTTATACATAAACATTCTATGTCTAATTAAGAGGAGAAGAGGTAAAGATAATTTAGGAAAAGACTAACTAATTAAGAGGAGACGAAGTAATTGACGAAGTAATTGTCCCTTTCTTGTGTTGTGATTACTTTGTTAGATTCTCAGTTAGTTTGCAATTTTAGTGTGATGTTAAGAAGCATATTTCATTGTGATTTCTTCCTCTTATTGTTTATTTCAATCTCCATCTTTTCTGGCAGTAGCATTACTTCGACTTATTATCACAATATCCCAAAAATTCTTTGCCAGACACATTATATGAATTTTTGGTTTTAAATTTGTTATAATTGATTTGTATTCACAATCAGATGTAGTCGATATCTATAATAATTTGGCTGCTACATTACATTACATTTTAGTTGTATGTCATTAAAAAAGAGTCAACCCCCGATTTATACTGGCGAGTTGGACAGGTGAGTCTAGTAAAAAACAAGTGGCCAAGTGATTTACATATGCCAACAATGCCAAACTCGACCTCCTCTTTTTATACGGGAATTTGAAAGCTCATAAGCTTGCAAGAGTGTCAATTAGTTTTGCAAACCTCCCAATTTGGGACGACATAACAAATGTTCTGTTCGATTCCTATGTCTAAGCAATGCAAATTACGTATTTAATGTTAAAAAAAAACATATATATATATATAAAACGTTACTTTGATATTATTACGGATAAATAAGTTATAAAAAAAAAAGAGGAGGAGGATATAGTGCTGAATTGGTGGTTGTTGAGGCAAAAGAGCTGGTGAGGTTGTTGAGGCAATACAGTGCTGAATTGGTGGTTGGACCCTAAATTTATCAGCTTAAACAACTCATACATCATCACTTTCATCATTTCCATCATTTCTAACTTCAGCAACACCTCAAACCCATCTCCATTTTGTACTTAAACAAGTCATCAGCAGCAGTTTTCGTAACTATATGAAAACGAGCATCAAATCTTAGACATGTTTCAAGTCCGACCACTCCAATAAGAGGGGTATTTTAGAACACGAACGAAACAAATTTGAGAAGAGGAAAACATATGCAAAACACATTTCTTGAACAAGCACCGAAATTTTGTCGGTCACAACTCATGATCACACCCGCAAGCTAAACTAATGTGCTATAGGCATATTAAGTGGAAAGCCAAAACTACATCTCATTAGGAAGCAGTCAAATTTTAAGAAGAATCATTCCTCGAGACTCTACTAGTCAAATAAATGATGAGCTTACCAAGAAAATAACCACAAATCAGTAAAAAAATAGAGCAAGCACTTCTGTTTTGAAATGATTTCAATTGGATGAATGAATTAATGCATATAACCAAACTTGTATAGAACATCAGGCCAATCAATTGATCAATCAAAACAAATCAAAGAAATGGATTTAAGGACATTGCAATTGAGAAATAAAATCAAAATTTAGGCGATTTTGTATGCGCGTAATACGTCCTCAAGGATATCGAGAAAGTTGAGTTAAACTTTCAAGTAGTTTAGGATTAGACTCAAACAAGGGGATTTCTGTATATTCCTCTATATACAGACATTCATACACAATTAGTAATATGAATCCAGCATAGAAAAAAAAAAGACTGTTATTGGTTCCCCTAGAAAATTTTTTTAAAAAAAAATAAAAGATGTCCATTTTAGTAAAGTAACACAAGTGAATTTCCATTTCTATGTTATAACAACTAAAATAACTACCTAAGGTAAGCATGTTATGGAAGTATTCTCAATTTAAGAAGCTCTGTTTCCTAATATGTGTGTTTACTTTGATATTAGTGTTCCTATTTAGTGTTTTTGATTTAATTCTTCAATGGTTTGATTTGGTTTTGTTGTTAATGCATGATTTCGTTTAATTACTTATTTCCTAATTAGCATAGACTAACAACAAAACAGAGGAAATAGAACTTCTTAAACTAAGAATACATCATAAACAACTCAATCAACAAGCAATGAAACTCACTTCTCAATCCTTCTTTTCTTCTCATTCATAACATAATACTGCTCAACTTCAATCATGTTTGACAAATAATAGTAATAATGACAACAGAATAAAGCAAATCCAGTTTTTTAACAAAACATGTCAATGCAAATTATGCAACCATTAGATTAGAAACCATGAGTAAAGAACAAAGATTAAATAATGAAATATACAAAACTTCAGAAATTCATTAACTTCAAACCATGATCATGAACAACTGTCAATGACTTGACATATCTATTTCAACCAATATGAAGAAACAACAATAAATTAACCAACTCAAAGTTAAAAATAGTGTCACAACACAAACACATCAATCTATGAACTTTTTGTGACAAAATTTTCAATTACCAGCTTACATACATACATAAAAACACAACATAAGCACAAAAAAGAAAAAGAGTAAATTGATTAATTACCCACAAAAAGCTCACCACCATCCATAAACCACCTGGGTATACCTATCCTTAAGCCACCTGAAACTTCTTCTAAAACTGCCCTTGACTTTGCCTTCAACGCTATACATTTTGTAGCTAGCAACCCTCTTTTTCCTTTGAAACTCAGGGTCAGCCAAAGCCCAAGACTTTGAAGAAGAAGCAGAAGTGCTTTTGCCTTTCTTGAGCTTAAAATCTTTAATGTTGTTGGGGTAAGTGTCATAAGAAGCACTGTAAGACCTAAACTCAAAAGAAGTGGTGGGGGGCCTTGGAGGGCCGTAGTAGCTCTCTATCTGCAAATCGTTGGTGCCCCCATGTGAATAAGAATATGATCTTGATCTGTTAAAATCCTCCATAGATTCTTGCAGATAGAGAGAGACAAAAAGGAAAAGGGAGAAGAGAAGAAAAAGATTAAAGAATGGATTTTGATTATGTATGGTTGAATAGTGGAGTGCTTGATAGAAGAAGAGGAAAGAATTAGAATTTAGAATGGGAATGATGGAATTGTGGGGTCCAATATCAGGAATGAAATTTCAATAAGGTTGGCAAGTTTGAATTTTGTTTTTGTTGCGATTGATTTTCGCCCCAACTCTGTGTTTATTTAAAAATAATAATATAAATAAACAAAAATAATAATAAATCTAAAATTCTCTTGAAGCTTTTCTTAAGTTTTCGGCTATTTGTTTCACAAAAATTTTTTTTATTCAAGATGAATTAAATTAATTAAAATTTAAGAATTACTTAATTTAAGTCGAACCTAATTCTTCTGAATCAAATTGATTTTGGTTCCTAATTACACAAATCGATTTGAATAGAACCAGTACGGTTCGGTTCAGACACAACAACCCAAGTCCAACCAACCCTTTTATTACCAAAACACAGTCATTTTATTATCTCATTCAAGAAATAGTAAAGCGTTAAAACGCTTTTCTTCCAAAAACAAAAGAAATGAGGGAAGCAACGAAAGGCTGAATCGAGGAACTCCCTTGCCTTGATTCAACTCTTGCCTCAATCCGACGTTCGACGGTGCAGAGAGGAAAAGCGACTGAGATTATGTAATTTATTCATTTCATGTTTAAAATATCAAAAATATCTTAAATAAATATCAGCATTCACTTCTTTGATGACTATATGTATCAGAAGTGGGACACATTATATTTACAACTGATAAACAAGTATATATAATAATTAGCTTAGTGGGACATTAATTATTTATTTCATATATATATATATAATTAGTTCTAGACAAAAGTGGTCCTTATTGGCGAAGACATCCCATGGATTTCTTTAATATAAAAAATTAGTGTATAATTTACTATTTCAATTAATTCAATAATTATTTCTTTTTTTAAGAAAACAAATTATCATAGAATTTTTCCCTTTTTCCTATTTCAGATACAGATTGTTTTGTAGGAAAAAATTTTATATACTTGCTTTTGTATGTATTTTTGTTAGCAGCATCAACATGTGCCACTAAAGTGACATGCAATTTGGAAAGAACTACTTGCATTAACATCGTTTTCACAAATTATGAGACTAGTAGGTTGGATGATTATTAATATATATACAAAACTCAGACTTTTCTCTTCATAATAAAATAAAATTAGAACAATAAAAATCAAAATTTTAGATTTATTCACCTAAATTTTAAAGGTTTCAGTTATTCATTTGAGAGATTTTAATTCCTATCATCCGAATTCTCATGTCGATGGAATTAATTAATTTATTTATTAGAGAGAAATTCAATTGGAGTTTTATATCTAAACTTTATATTGAATATGGATTTGAAATCTATATTATAAGACTTGTTAAAAAATTATGGCATTGAGAGGTCATAAATTGCAGTTAGAAGTTAGAAATGATCAAAAAGTTAAACAATGTAGTACAAAAGTTATCAATGAGCGAAGCAGATTCAAGATTATTTAAATTCATATGATACAGTAATTTATACAAAGTATCATACCTATTCTTTGATTTTCTGATTAATGAAATAACTCTTTCTCTATTATAATAAATCATTAAAAAATACTGATATAATTAAAATTAAAAAAATTAAAACTAATTCAATTACAATATAAACAAGCATTTCATATGAGTAATTTAATACTCTGATCCTTTAAGTAAGATGTCTAGATTTCGATTTGGAATGAAAAAAATACCCTTTGTTCCAATCATGGTTTAATAAAAACAAAGAGAATTACTATATGCTAAAATATTATATTTTTTCATTACACAAATTTCTTTAAAAAATATTATATTCGTTTATTTTTCTCATTTTGAAATTTTTAAAAAATATATAATATGATTTAGATTTTTTTAATGATAGAACAATTTAGATAGAAAGGCTAACTACTTCATAACTTTAGGAAACATTATAATTTTATTTTTTTTATACGAAGGAGATCACTAGCTAGCCCTGTTTTTTTTAGTAATTTATACCAAATTGTAGCTAATATGTAAGTTTAAAATATCCATATTTTATAATTTCCATAAATGTTGGATAACCAATCCAACCTAATTTATAGAGACACATTTTAATATGATATACAACACTTAAACATGAAATGAATAAATTACATAATCTCATTAAGTACATAGACAATTTTTTTCTTTTTGGTTCTAGCTTGGACTCAAAGTCTAAGGGCAACTCCTGTTCTTCTTTCATTGTTTCACTTCTGATTATATGGGTTTCATTGAGGGATTGGAATATTGCATATGTGCTTTGGCACCTGATTCATTAATAAGATGATTTGGATTTTTGCTACTTTATGTTTTAAAATCATGTATGTGTTCTGTGTTTAATCTCTGCTATGATTTCAGTTTCCCTATTTGTTTTCCATCTTAAAATCGTCTGATGATTTTATTTTTAACAATGTATGAAACGAAAAATATAAGAATAATAAAGTTTTTTATTTTGTCAAACAATTTTGTTTAATTCAACGTTTCAATTTGACAAAAAATTATTATTTGAAGGAAGAAAAAAAAATTATAATAGGTATGTTTGCAAGTTATAATTACCAACATAAAAACATATTAATAAAAAATTTGACCAATTGCTTGAAAAGTAAATGACAAATTAAAAAAGACTTTTATTTATATTTTTCTAGTAATCACGAGGAAATATAATTATATTTTAAATTAGCAAATTAGAAAAAGGCAAAAAAATGTTTTTTTTTACTCAAAAAAAAAAATAAAATAAAACGTTGATTCAGAGATATGACAAAGTAGGAGTATCACATTTAACGGCTAAATATTATTTTCCGGTGTGTTTCTTTGACCTAAACAGACATTGTTGAAATTTAAAACAATTAATAGTAAAATTCTGTCTTCAAAAAATAATAAAAAAAAAATAGTACTAACATTCTTTTGAGTTGGACGAGCAATTAAAAATTCCATCTGCGATCAGTACTGCACCCAAAATTTGTTTTATAAATGTAAAGATTTTTTGGATACATTAACGTAACTTAAAACTAATAATACATATTTAGTAATAAAATTAAAATATGAGTATATATTTTTAAAAATTAATAAAATAACATATTTTTAATAAAAATATCTAAAACTGTCAATTAATAAAAAAAATATATTTTAGACACTTACTAATAAAAAATGCTATTTTATTATTAAGAGAAAATATATATACTATATGCCACAATTACCTTAAAATAATCAATATATCAATCAATCGAAGAAAAAGTCTCTGCTCAATATTCTATTTTACTAATTTTACAAATTTATTTAATTTCTTAAATATTGATTGGATAATAAATTATTTTTAACAATTACAAATTAAAGCATACTCATATTTCAAATTTTAAATCTAATTTAATTTACTTACAATTTTTATATACAAAATTATTACAAATATTGAATGATATTGTTTGTGTTGATTAACTTTGACAAAAAGATACTAATAATTTATATTATATTATATATTTATTTTATTTTACTAAATTTATTGTTGTGCATAATTTTTTTACTATAATACTAATAATAAATTATATTTTTTAGGTCAGATATATAATTTACTCCCATACGATCAAACTAAAAATCAATTGGCTCAAGGGTTAGTTTTACATGGGCGTTTCACAATTATGTTATTAATTTGATTATTGAAGTTTATTGAAATTGAAATGATGGTGTGTGTTGTGTATCAAGTGACTGAAGAAGAAGAACACAATAAGGAAAAAGATGAAGAAGGAATTGAAATTGAAGGGAGTGGGTTTTGTGTTTCTTGTAATTTGTATCTTCCGTTAAAGTGGATCAAATAATCAAATGGAAGTCATGACTGTGTTCTTCACAAGCCAAAAAAGACGACGTAGAGAGAGAGAGAAAAATTTTAGTAGAATTATTTTTTTTTTATTTTTTAACATTTTTATTTTTCTTATAATAATAATAATAGTAGTAGAATAATATATTTTTCTACTTTTTAGCTGATCAATTGAGATTTATGATTGGGAATATAAAGTGAGTAAATATAATTAATTGCTAATTTTTTATTAAATTTAATAAATGTGATTTTATTTTGTTGACTGTGAATTTGCTCATCGTAATTTATTTAAAAAGCATTTTAGCCTCCAACATTTAATTTTCATCCTGTTAAAATTCAATATTTAACATGCTTTATGGAAAGATAATTGGCAAAAAGAAATTGTTGCCATTAGAAGCAGTAGTTAATAATTTATAAAGTGAGTAATTGTATTTTTTATGTTTTTAATGTAATAATCGTACTTTCAATAATATAAATTTCTACTCATTTAAGTCCTTTGATGAACAATTATATAATATAATTTTTTTTTTAAATTTCAATAGAATTAATTTTACAAAAAAATAATTTAATACCATAAAATAATTTTGATAAAAAAAATATTCTTTCGATTTGTATACTTTGAATGAAACATTTATAAGATTATTACTATAAAAATTAATTTTTCTAAACATTATAATTATAATAATTTATCAAAATTTTTAATGGTAAAAAGTTAAGGTTGTAGTATGTTGACAATATATACCTGAAAACTGTCTTATTCAACTTGTAAAACTTAGCATAACTATATTTTTGAATTTTGCAATTTTTATTTTTAAATATGTAAACTAATTAGAAATATTAGATATAAAACATAGAATAACTCTCTTTTTTTTTTTTAAAAAAAAAAAAAACTTATATCTATTTTTATTTTTAAATTTTGCTCTTAGTAGATGTACAATGTATAAGTAAATCTTTTAAAATTATTTACTCAAACATTGATTTTTTTTTATATAAATTTTATTGAATTATTTTATCTTTCGTTCTAATCAATATCAAATTAACTTTCCTGAATAAAATATATAACAAATAAACTATTGGATATTATATTGAAATTTTAGTTAATAATATTCTTTTATCTTATTTAAATTATTAAAAAAAATTTTCGCAATTGTTCAACCACTAAACTATTTATTTTTAATATTTTTGAATGAACTATATATTTTAATATAATTATTTATATTTATGATATTTTTTAAAACATTTGATAAATTATTAATTAAATAAAATATTAAACCATAGAATTATAACACTTAAATATATATAACAATTTAAATTATAAAATCATAAAAATTATGAATAATACACTATTTATATTCCTGTGCGTGAAGGGCAGTTTTCGACTTGTTTACAAATAAAGTGCAACGGAAGTCTTCCAAAATCTAAGAACATACACCACAATAAAAATAATTATCAAAAAGTTCAATAACATATAATTAATGGGAAAAAAAATCATTTAAAGTTTTTTAGAACACCAAATTGATAATAATAATAATAGCTAAAAAGGCTATTATTGGCTACAAGTTTACAAAGAGTGTACAAAAAGTATATGACATATTTCCGGTCACTTTTATTTTACCAGTAATGGTCGGGCGATGGAAGTTTATTTTCCGAAGCTCGTGAACCTCCTAAACCCCAAAATCCTACCATTTTGTGCATATTTTGGTAGCCTGTAAACAAATGAAAATAAAAACTGGGCTTTGAAATCTGTCATCATGAGCATATGCAGCCTCTGTGGACTGTGATTGAGTAGGCCCAGATTGCCTCAGTTGATAGTGTGTGGGTTGCCCGTTTAAAGTTTTGGGATTAGAAATATAAGAGTGAGTTAGAGTGATTAGGAGGATTTTCCAAAAAATATATAAAAGATTTTTTATTTTTTATACAATAATGTAAAACGTCAAAATCAACTTCCATGTAACTAACTTTTATATTGGCCTTAAATTGAAGACATTTTGTAATTCTTGATAGCTTCGAATAAATAATACTAGTTTCTAAGTGGAAAAATAATATACTATCCAATAATAAATAAATAAATAAATGATGATAATATAAAATTCAGAATCAAGTATCAACATTGTGATTAATTTAATTATATGTTTGATAATTCTGTAAAACTAATTTTATTACTTTATTTATTTGAAAAAAAAAATTCTAAAAAGATACTTCTATTTTGAAAAGAAAAATTGAAATGTTTCAAATAAAAACTTTCTATTTTCTGTGAAAATTACACTTTTCTTTTCTACTTAATATCAAAAAAATATCACTTACTCTCGGTTTCAAGATAAGTTATTATTATTAAAAATATAAAATTTATTAATAGATTAAATGTTTATTAAATTTTCAAAATTCATTATTTATTAACGTTTTAAGGATATAAAAGTAAAATCACTATTTAATTTTGTTATAATTTAAAAATGTGTCACCTATTATAGATAAAAAAAAAGAAATGAAAAATAGAAAACTTATTTTGGGACAGAAAGAGTTTATTTATTTTGAAAGGAAATAGAGTATGAGTTAGTAAATATTTATAGACATGATATGGGTGAGCATTGAAGAGATGGGAAAACCCAAAAGAGTAGAGGTTTTCGATGTAGCTGACGTTAATCCATTATCAGATATAGTTTGCGTTGTGGAATGTGTTATTATGCGTATCAGTGTATTAACGCTTCCAAAACCTAATGGCCAATACATAACCATGTTACACGTATAAAACTTTATATATATTTGGTTACGTACAATAAGTATTAATTTTATATTTTTAACACATGAATTCAATTTTCTTATGCTTAAAAAGTACATTTAAAATAAAGAAAGAGATAATATATAGTATAAAAGTATAGATCCAAAGCTACAATATTTTGTGAAAGAGAAAATGTTGGAATGTCTGCAAACATTAAGGCGGAAAGGGGAACGCACACCTCCAAAAACAGGCCATGCATGCCTTTGTTGTATAATAAAAATTGCAGCTTTTTTGGGTATTTGCCTGCCTGCGCTAACCACACTATGGCCAATTGCATGCATGTGATTTAGCACATGGCCTTCCTCCTTCTTCACATGCTTGTTTTTTTTTTCAAAGAATATTATGGTCCTCCTCCCTCCCCTCCTCTCCACCCTCTTTTTTTCTTCACACCTTCTTAATTTCTTTTCTTTTTAAATAATCTTTGTGTCATGTGGAAGAAATTCATGGTTTCAGATATCAATCCACAGTCTGCAATTTTAAATATAAAAATTTTATCATTCGAGATTCGATTTAATTCTTTAAACTCAATAATAATCGTTCACTAACATACACATATACGTTTTATGAAGGTTGTTAAAATCTATATTTTACCTAAAATTGGTAAGAAGGGTACAAAATTTGATTGGTAAATCAAATCGTAACATTTTAAACTATACCTATATATATATATATATATATATATATATATATATATATATATATATATATATATATATATATATATATATATATATAGCTAAAAAGTAAGAAATATAAAAATGTACGAA
>CANUEY010704396.1:0-10549 GCA_948099555.1 Croton setiger | reverse complement strand
TATATATATAATTTGGATAAGTGTTAATTGGAGTTCAAATTGATCATTTCATTATTCTACACAAACTATTTTGCATTTGAATTGATAATTTGGTGATTGGGTTGTTATGAAACGGTCAATTGGATCTCTGCAAAAGAAGTATTCAGTGGAATCTTTTGAATTGCTAAGCAAAACAGCTCCAATGCAAGCTTTATCTCTTCTGTGAGTTGTAGCCACCATACCCTTTCTTTATCCTCTGCAATAACCAAAAGCTCAAAACTTTCTTCATCCCCATTTACCATAACACCAAAACAAAATTACCCATATGTGTAAAACCATTTTTTTTCCAAAGAAAAAACATACCCTTTTAATAACAGATATTTAAATAAATTACGTTTTTTGTTTCTGAAATCAGAAGAAGAACGACACAAAGAATAGAAAAGACTCTGATACTGAGAACGATCGACCTTGCTCAATTCCCTTCGTTAAAAGATCAAAGAGGGTGAATGAAATCGAAGGTGGAGTAGTTAAAAAACTAAAACAAACTCAGATGTTGCTTCTTCTTCTCTTCTTTGACGATTCTACTTCTTCTTGTCTTCTTCTCCTACATCAGCTCGACCGGCGTGGACTGAGAGGGACGATCGGTGGTGGGTGAGCAACGGCGAGGGCGGTAAATGTGGAAGCGAAGCTGCTTGCTTTGGGTCCAAATTTTGGAAGTCAGATCTGATCGGAAAGAAGTCATCTTTAAGAAAATTAAAGAAAGTGAAAAGAAGAGTAGAGATTTGGGATTTACAGAAGAAGTAGATGGAAAGACAAAGAAGGAAGGAAATAAGAAGGTATGTGCAGAGAAGGAGGAGATAAAGAAGGAGAAGTAGAAGGGAAGGAGGAGATAAAGAAGGAGAAGTAGAAGGGAATGGTGGTAGAAGATAAAGAAGAAAGAGTTTTTTTTTTTGGTTGATTTAAAGAAGAAAGAGTTTGATTTAAATATTGAGTTTAATTAGCATGGTCCGATTCAAAAAACCAAAAGGTAATTTTGTCATTTTTTAAAAAATTTAATCCAAATCGTTTGACTTTTTCAATCGACTAACGACGTTTCTGGACGAAAGAACCTAATAGTACAATTTTTGAAACCATAATGACCTATTAATACAATTTTCAAAATAGAACGACCCTAGAGTATATTATATAAAAACTTAGGGACCTATAAATAATTACCCCTAAAAAAAATAAAAAAATAAACCGTATGTGCAGATATCCTTATATAATATAAGCACAATTTTTTTTTTTTTGCGTAATGATTCATTGATTACCATTAAATACTATACAAATAGTTTAGTCGGGTGATACATTGCAAAGAAAGCTTGTATCCAAGAATTTCTTGGTCAATTTATGCACTAAAGTATTACATTGTCTTGGAATATAAACAAAAGACAGATTACAAATATTAGCTGGCCAATAATCACACCACTTGCATCACTTTCAATCACACAATCTTAGGAATTTTACATGCAGAGTTCTATTGGAGAAGCAGAAATCATCAATGGAGGAATCTACTATTGTTGCTGGTAAATTGAAGCATAAGGAGAACAAGGAAGAAGAAGATAACAATTTAAATGAAACACTAAGTTTAGAGATAAAACGATGCCGCTCCAATTAATTGAAGTGCTGAAGAATGTACTTTGTTGTTAATAAAACGGTGGAGTTTAGAACTTAAGTAAGATGGTGTCATTTCAATTGAAAACATGAGCAGCACACATGACACTTTCTTTTTCCTTTCATCCTTTTTTTTCTTCAATAATAAACAAATATAACAAAATGAAGGGAGGTAGTTATAGTCTGTCCAGCTCAGCACAAATGCATGGGAACTTAAAAAATTTTAATTCAATTGTAATTGTAGTTTCGATTCCAATCTGAGTAGTTAGGAGTTGTATATAAAGCTAGTTATTCTAGAAAAGAGATGATAATTCTTCTCCTCTATTTGTCTCTGTTTTCCAATTCAGTTGTAATTTTCTCTTGCTTCAATTCATTTTTTGTAAGTTTCTCAATCAATATAATTCAGAATAATCATCAATGTGTTTGTTTACAATTTTGATATGGTATTAGAGCTAAATCATTAATCCAAGTTAGTTAGTTCCAAATTTTCATTTCTGTCAATCATCTATCTCTTGATTTTTGATTCCGATTACTATTCTCAATGTTTCCTTCAATTGATTTCCTATCAATCGATTTTCTTTTCCTTACATTCTTGATTCATTTATTTTCTGATGGGTGTCAAATACACCAAAAATAAAACTTGCTCTACTACAAAACAAAACTTGTAAATAGGGTGAGAAGGGTCGAACCCAAGAGACTAGCTTGCCTTAAATGACCAGAATTGAAATAAAAAACAAAAAAAAAAAATAAAAGGGATTAAAAATTGAAAGGAAATTAATTAATCGAAAAATTAAAGCAAGCGATAGAATTTAATATTAAACTAAAACGATGGGAAACGAATTCAGTCAAGGCATACCGCGGTACGAAGTTTGATTCGATTGATCATTGATTCAAGCATGATTCCTTAATTCATATTACAGATAAGTTATAGCCAGGAAGAACGTCGACCCAACCAATTTTACCGTAATAGTAGGTTGCTAAGATACAATCTAATAACAACCCCTACTTAGCTAGCAATCCTAAGTACGACGAAAGATTTAACAGTTAATCGCTTTAAAATCTAGTAAAACCCTATCCAGACTAACAGAAACTACGAGCATCCATTTAAATCTGATTATATTTTTCCTTAACATAATCCAAAAGGTTCTACCTAATCAAATTATATTAATTATTACTGTATTGATCTAACCAAACAATTACAGATTTGATTTTATCGAATAGCTATGGACATTGCTATCAAATAAAACAACGGACCCTGTTAATTCATTCAATAGAATTTCACTAAGGGATATATTTTCCTAATAAATCACAGAAAGAATATAAATGCAACATAAATTAAAAAATTCAATTAAGTTCAATAATCTCACAATCGAAATCAAACTTTTATCTTGGTTCTAGCCTTAACTGAACAAAAGAAATTAGCCACGCATGATTATGACAGAAAACATAATAAAAAGATGAAAACCTTGCGAAATCAGCTGTTTAATAATGCAAATCCCCTCACCATAATTCTGATGGCAAAAAGTGTCTATAGAAACCCTAAAATTGGCTTAAATACATCCCAAAAGGTGGGGTCAACTAATATAATAAAAGGACCCACTAAAATTAATGATAAATCAGCCGTCCAGGCTCTAAAACGAGCAGAAATCATCACTGAAACATTGTGGGCTAGCCAAATACTTAAAACAGATTGTTTCTCTCATTTCCTAGTTAGTCTCACCCACGGCTAAGGACCGGACTGCATTGTTTTTGCATTCTGAAAATCCAACAGCTTGAATCTTGCTTCAAAACACTTTAATTACACTCTTTTTTTTGTCCATTCACAACAAATCCAACTTCTCCTAACACAAAAATAATAAATCAAGTAAAACTACAATTTTAAGCACAAATAATACAAAATCAACATAACTATAACAATAAAAACAAGTTGAATTTGCATGTTATCATTTTCTGTTTGAAATGACAAATATAATGTCAAATGCTCATATTCATGATCCACCAAATCTTTTATACTTACATCTTAGTGAGTAGAGTTCAAATGTAACAGTTACAAATATACTCACTGGAACAAACAATTATACAATCTGGTCTCGGTCTATGTTAATGGCCTTTGGAACAAAAAATAAAATTGGTTTTATAGATGGCACCTTAATAGCTCCTCCAGAAGATGATCCTTTATATATCGCTTGGAATAGATGCAATATGATTATGCCATTTAGTTTTCATTGTCATCTATCCAGCTAAGTACTGTGCCCGAAAATTTCATAGAGTATGTGACAATAGTTGGCCAGTAACACTAGATCTGAATTTTTCATAGGTCGATCAAAAGCACTAGACCTGAATGAATTATAGGTCAGTTCATAATACAACTTGTAGGTCCATGTAGCACTATGTTGACTCGAAGGTCCATCCGTAGCAATATGTTGACCCGAAGGTCCATCAGTCAATTCATATAGAAACCCGTAGGTTTCTTTTGTGAAATTTGCAAATATTGTTTATGACAATCACAATGGCCTTAATTAAGTTTTATAAGGATGAATTAACATGACAAATGAACATTTTTCACAATATTTCATATAATCTGATGAACGGGCTTCAATACCGGTCCAAACATTATATATATACAGTAGCAAATCTCAATAAGTCAATTAGTCGGATTTCAGTACCGACTCAATGACCAAAATCACGATATTCAATATTCAATAAATCCAAATAACCGAGCTTCAGTACCAGTCCAAACAGTTCAAAAATCATATATTCAAAGCAAATAAGTCAATTGATTGGGTTTTAGTACTGGTCCAACAGTTCAATAAGCATATATTATCAATTTCACATAAATCAAGTGACCCGGCTTCAGTACCATTCCAAACAGTTCAATATCAATAATATTCATCATTTCACAATATCACAATACACAAACAAAAATCAATAAGTTTACACTTACCTCAATGCTGTAAGTTAGGTCGGGTCTCGGGTTGTTTACCTCGTCCCCCTCTAGAACTCGATGCTCCTATATTATAAAGCATAACAAATATTCAAATTATCATATGATATGATGCATGAATAAACATTTACTCTTTTAATTAATTTAATTCTATTACCAAATAATATTATTTTCTATGAAGTTTAACTTAAATCATATACTTTTTATATTAAGAACAGTTAAAAACACTATTAAAATTATTGATCAAAATTAATTTACCAAATATTAATCATATTTAACAATATTTATAATTGTTAAATTTAACTTATTAGTCAATTAGTCCAAACAATAAAAATAAATTCAGTTTAAACCAAAAAGGACTTAATTGAATAGTTTTTCAAAGTTTTCTAGGCTTAATTGAAGTCTGACAGTAAGTTCTGGGGTCAAAATATAATTTTCAGAACTTAATTTGGACGGAGGGAATAAATTGCAACGGTTTAAAACTTTCCAAGGGCATAATTAAAATGCGGTAGTAAGTTAAGGGCCAAAATATAATTTTAAAAATTCAATTTGGGCGAAAGGACCCAATTGAAAGCAATTAAAACTTCAGAAGGACCTATTTGAAAATACGCCAAAACTTCAGGGTCAAAATGTAATCTATCAAGAATTAAATCTGGCAAGACTAAATTAAAAACAATTAAAACTTTGTTGGAAGGACTAAATTGCACTAAATTATAAACTTTAGGGGTCAAAATGTAATTTTACCAAATTTAGGTACTCAGGAGGAAATTTTCATCAAAACGCAGCATGTGCTGTCGTTTTGATCGTCTTCTTCCTTAGACCCAAAAATCTGCACGAAAATCCTGCTTCTGGACCCAACTTTCAGGCAGTTTTCCAACCGTTTCCCGTTACTAATCTCTTCTCAAGAACACCCTTAAGCTATCCCAAAACCCCAAAGTTACACATGCAAGCTAGAATTTCTATTTTTTCTCTCTCTTTGTCCCTTCCCACACACTACTCTATTTTTGGAAATCTTACTGCTTTCACTGTTTTCCTTCGTTTTAGCTTTTCTCTTCCTTCTCTCTCACTTCTAATCTCCTCTAACACTCCTTGGGATTACATCCCAAGCTTTCTTTTTTTTCTCTTCTCTTTCTCTTTTCTTTCTTTTCTCTCTTTTCTATTTTGGCTTTTTGCCTTCTATTTTCCTACCCTTTTCCACCTCTTCACCTCTTCATTTAGCCCCTTTTGACTTCTGGAACAAAACAATATAACACCCTTTCCACCTTCGACTTAAATTTCCACTTTAATTATCAAAATTATTTTAAACCCTACTTTACCCTTCCCTTCCTTTTCCCTTCTTTTGTTTCTGCCCAAAACTAGCTTCTTTAACTCAATTTCTTTCAATTTTAAGCTTTAAATAATAATTAGAATCAATGTTTAAAGTTTCGGCGAAATCGGGTCCAAAAAATATTCGCGGCCTAGTCGGTGCCCGAAACCAACTCCGGAACCTCGACGTAGCCAAAATCATATGATGTCGTTGTAGTTTTTAGGGTTCCAAAAATAATAAACATTCATTTAATATTCAAAACATCAATGCCAAAATCATTTCTTTTAAATTATTCGCGTTTTCGACGTTTTATCAGTCGTGAAAGCAAAGACCCTGAACAAGCTTCGTTTACGTCGACCGACTGTAAACAAGCATAAAACTTAACTTATTCACATTCTTTACTTAATTCAATAGCATATTCATTAATTTCTTAACAAATAAGAAACTTCTATTTAAAATGATGTTTATGCGATGAGAAATATGAAAATGCATGTTATGCTTAAAATGATCTCATGAATGATGCTTGGTTTGGTTAGAGATGTCACATGCATTCCAAACTTCATTAAATGTGATTTCAGTTATAAGTCTCATAAGACAACTGAATTGTACACTGTTTTTAATGAATGATCAGAGAAGTGTTTGATCCAGAAGAAGAACTCTTGGAAGAATATTGGTTCAGCTAAAATCATTGGAGGTTTCTATGTTTATCAACATCAACATGTAGATCCAGTAACTAAATCTGTTATGGAAATTTCTACAACAAACTTCAGTAGCAGTTGTGCACAGCATTTTGAAGCTAAAGATATTTGGCATTTTAGGCTTGGTCATTTTTCTAACTATTGACTAAATGACTTAAATAAACTAGCTCCAAACTTTCAATGTAATAAAATAGCAAAACCTTGTGATGCTTGCCAATTTGCAAAACAGAAAAAGTTTATGTTTCTTGTTAGTGCTTCTTATTCCATAGCATATTTTGCATTGATCCATTTAGACATCTGGGGTCCTATTGCACAAACTTCTCTTGCTGGACACAAATATTTTTTGACTATAGTGGATGATTTTACTAAATATGTATGGATCTTTCCAGTTAAGAGTAAGTCTGAAATAAGCAATGCTGTTCAATCATTCATTCTCTTTGTTCATAACCAGCTTCAAACAACAGTAAAGAAGGTAAGAACTGACAATGGTTTAGAGTTTCAAATGAATGCCCTCTATGCTGCTCATGGAATAGAACATCAAACTTATTGTCCAGAGACTTTAGAATAGAATTCAGTGGTTGAGAGGAACCATCAACATATTTTAAATGTTGCAAGGGCTTTGCTTTATCAATCTGGCCTCCCTAAAGAGTTTTGACATTTTTCTGTTCAAATGCATAATAGACTTCCCTCTCCAGTCATTGAAAATCAAACGCCATATTAAAAATTGTTTAACAAACTACCAGACTACAATTCCATCAAGGTTTTTACCTGTCTATGTTATGCTTCTACTCTGCAGGCTAATAGAACTAAATTTGCACCAAGAGCCAGAAAGTGTATTTTCCTTGGCTTTCCAGCAAGCACAAAAGGGTTCACAATTATGGATCTTAACATACGACAAATTCTAGTTTCTAGAAATGTGGTCTTCTATGAACAATATTTTCCTTTTCTCTTATCCTCTTCTGTTGCCTTTCCAATTTTTGAACTTTCATCTTCTAATGTTGTTCATTCTGCATACTTTGATGATCCAACAATTATTTCAATTGTATCTGCTTTTACGGATGAATCTGTTGTTCCTCTTACTTCTATTAATTCTCCAAAATAGAAAAAAAATAGGAATCCTCCATCATATCTAAATGATTATGTTTTCCAAGCATATTCTCAGATTAGTAATTCACATGTTTCAACTCAGCATCTCTTATCTGTAGTTATTTCTTATCAATCAGTATCACCATCTTATCAAAACTTTATTTCTCAGCTTAACTTGTTACAAGAACCAAGAAATTGTAAAGAAGCTATCTAAAGTGTTGAATGGAGACAAGCCATGGACTAAGAACCACAAGCTTTAGAGCAGAATCACACCTAGGATTTGGTTGACCTACCACCAGGAAAATCAACCATTGGTTGCAAATAGGTTTACAAGATCAAGCTTAAGTCAGATCGGAGTGTTGAAAGATTTAAAGCAAGACTAGTTGCCAAGGGTTAGACTCAAATTGAAGGTCTTGACTATTTGGATGCATTTTCACTTGTGACCAAAATGACAACAATAAGATTACTATTAGCACTTGCTTTTTGTCACAATTGGCATCTATAGCAGCTGGATGTCAACAATGCTTTCTTGCATGGTGATTTACTTGAAGAAGTCTATATGACACCACCCTCTGGTTTAATTGTTTCTAAGGGACAAGTTTGCAAATTAATGAAGAGTTTATATGGCATCAAGCAAGTAAACAGGAAATGGTTTTCAAAACTGACTGCTTTTCTTCTTTCTCATGGATATTGTCAATCTCAGTCAGATTATTCTTTGTTCATCAATAAATAAAAAAATTCATTCACAATTCTACTTGTTTATGTTGATGACATCATACTTGCTGGTGATAGTATGTTGGAGAATAACAGAGTCAAAGAGTTATTGGACATGAAATTCAAAATAAAAAATCTAGGAGCTCTTAAATTTTATTCTAGCCTGGAAATTGCAGAAATAAGAAAGGTGTATATGTTGGTCAATGTTAATATGCTCTTGAAGTTCTCAAAGATACAAGTTTTCCGGGATCAAAACCTTGTCTCACACAAATTGATTATCATACAAAATTAAGCTTAGAAGGTGGCATCCAACTTCCAAACTGCTCTTATTACAGGCAGCTTATTGGTAGACTCTTTCATCTCACAGACACTCGTGTTAATATTGTGTTTACTGTAAATCAGCTTAGCCATTTTTTTCTTCACCTATAAATCTTCATCTTTAATCAGTCCACAGATTGCTTCGATATATTAAAGCTGCTCCAACTTTTGGATTGTTCTTTCCTTCTTTATCTCAACCTATTTTAAAGGCATATTCAGATAGTGACTGGACTGGTTGCATTGATTCTTTTAAATCCATTACTGGATATTATATGTATCTTGGTGATTCTCTTATTTGTTGGAGGCCCATGAAGCAAACTACTGTATCTCGTTCTTCAGCTGAATCAGAGTATAGAGTTTTAGCACCATTAACATTAGAGATACAGTGGTTGGTATATCTTTTGAATGATTTTTAAATTTCTTCTTCTGCCCAATTAGTGTTTATTGTGATAACTAGTTTGCTCTCCATATTGCTGTCAATCCTATATTTCATGAACATACAAACATATTGAAATGGATTGTCATGTTGTTAGAGAGCAACTTCAGAAAGGACTCATTCACTTACTGCCAATGAAAACAGAGCATCAATTGGCTGCCATTTATAATGAAGGCTTAAGTCCAAAAGTCTTTCATGCCTTTCTCCTCAAGCTAGGACTTACTAATCCATTGTCTCCAACTTGCGGTGGGGTATTGGAGAATCAGAAATCATCAATGGAGGAAGCTACTGTTGCTGCTGGTAAATCGAAGCAAAAGGAGAACAAGGAGGAAGAAGATAACAATTTAAATGAAACGCTGAGTTTTGAAGAGATAAAACGGCGCCGCTCCAGTTAATTGAATTGCTGAAGAATGTGCTTTGTTGTTAATAAAACGATGGCGTTTAGAACTTAATTAAGACAGTGTCGCTTCAATTGAAAGCATGAGCAGCACGCGTGACACTTTCTTCTTCCTTTCATCCTTTCTTTTCTTCTTCAAGAATCAACAGTTATAAGAGAATGAAGGGAGGTAGTTACAGTCTGTCCTGCTTAGCACAAAATGCATGGGAACTTAAACAAATTTTAATTCAATTGTAATCATAGTTTTGATTCCGATCTGAGTAGGTAGGAGTTGTATATAAAGCTAATTATTCTAGAAAGAAGATGATAATTCTTCTCCTCTATTTGTCTGCTTCAATTCATTGTTTGTAAGTTTCTCAATCAATATAATTCAGAATCATCATTCAATGTGTTTGTTTACAATTTTGATAAGTTCAACTGCCAATTGTACCATTAACCCTTCCAAAATTAATACATCTGTAGCAAAGCAATATTTCTTCACCAGCCAAGTAAGAACCTGGCCTATCCAGTCTCTAGCAACGGCTGCAAATATACCAAATTCACACTTAATACCTGGTGTGGCAATTTTAACCTTCCCTTTTGCAGGCGGAAGCCAACTTAATGATAATTTAGAAAAAAGAAACGAAATTATTATCATAAACATGAGATAATAGTTATTATCCATAAGCTATAGCTTTCTCAAGAACCACCTGTTGATCAATAAATTTATTATTGAATACTAAATCATTCCTTAAGTTTTAACAAATATCGTTATTTTATTTGAAAAAAAAAATTATATATTGCTAAGTTTAAAATCAAACGGGGTTGTTTTGAGGAGTGACGAAAGATCTTTGCTTGTGGCGTAGCATCCCGGGTTCAAAACTCGACAAATCCTCTTTCTGGTAGGTGTGTTAGTTACTAATATCTATTAGGTTGTCTTACAAATACTATTAAAAAACACTAATTTTGAAACATATATATGTATGTATATATATATATATATATATATATATATATATATATATATATATATATATAT
>CANUEY010704351.1:0-36357 GCA_948099555.1 Croton setiger | reverse complement strand
TCCCCATAAACAAAACCCCACATTTTTTTATTTTTTTTTTAACAAATCAATACCCCCCCACACCACCAAATATATATATATATATATATATATATATATATATATATATATATATATATATATATATATATATATATATATCATTTATTAATGATTCCATTTTATTGCAACAACAAATAATTATCTGATTTGGGTCGTCACACCCTGCCCCTAAAACAAAATACTTTAATTGCCTTTTCAATTTTTTCCTTTTAAACTGTCTGGTTTTGTTAATACTCAAATAATATTCTTACTTACTATTTCCATTGCAATTAGCTTCTAATTCTAATTAGGAATTCCGTAGAAAAAAATTACTCTATATACCAATTAGATGGGATCTACTTAGGGAATCATATTGATTATGAGTAAAATTCTGTAATCGTTGTTGTTAATATATAAAAATATTATTAAGGATATAAAATGTTAATTTCAAAATTCAATAATTTTATTGGTTATCCAATTGATATGATATCCAAAATGATGCTTAAGTTAATTAGTATAAGATTTAAAAAATAGAGGGATTTAATGATATATTTTACAAAAGGATCAATATTGTAATTATCTCATTGGATTAATCTTTTTTTATTACAACAAATTAAGAGTAGCTACTGCAGGAAAATTAACTCATTTCCGAAAGTTACAGCAAAACAAAAAACATTACATTTCACAATTGCAATGCAAACTTGTAAGAAGAAGATTAATCATTAACATATTTATATTATAGTTTGAAAATTTATATGTATATAATGAATGCCAGAAACATATGTATATTTTTTTTTTAAAAAAAAAAACATATTTAAATCAGTTTGACAAATGTGAATTAATTTGCAAATTCATAATACTCAGCTAATAACTGAATTTTGAAATATTAAAAAACAATAATATTTTTTTCAACTGCAAACTATTCAAAGGCTGCCTCTTTGATTCAGAAATTGGAACCCAAAAATATACCATCTATCAAACTTCAAACTTTAGACAAAGTAGTCAATAGTAAGATATAAGAATTTAAATCTTCAACAATTTACAACATCCATTTTATGAAGCCATCCTATGAACTCCTAAAAGACGTCTCTCATACTTATATAAAAGATTGAAGCAAGCCATAACAAAAACATGGCTTTCTTCAATACAAGAAATTGCATAAAAATTGTGTTCGCATTGTTTACAATTGCGTCAATTTTAAGTACATTGATACCATTTGGTGTAGCCATTAGGCCTTCTCGAGGAGAGGATTGGGTGCATATGCAGTCCCTACAGAAAGGGCCAGTGCCACCTTCATCTAGTTCTCCTTGTACGTACGTCCCAGGTGGCGTCGCAAATGGCGGCCACTGCCCTGACTTGAACGGCATGAACTATGCGGGTGGACATTTCAGCCCTCGTGCTCCTGCACCTCCACCTGTTGCCGATAATAATCTCATTGTCATGACCCTAGATGTCGTGGGGTTTGAAGGGTAATTTACTTAGGTAATAATTATTATGAATTATCCCCTTTGTATATATCCTATATGATTTATATCAAGGACTAATAAATAAAAAATTCCAGGTTTAAGTCATCCGGATTTACCTTCTTTAATTAATTTTTGACAAAAAATGTATTATCATTATGCCAATAATTATTATAATGTACTTTAACATACTTAGAATGTGAATTTAGTAACTATTCTCCATTTCAAATTTTAGTGTTTTGAGTGTTTAAGTACTCTCATTTTCTACAATTAGTTTTGAGCACTATTTATTTTTTCAATGATATTGGTGATTAATATTGCTAATTTTTGCCGCCTATTGGGAGACCAAAAATATTCCTTAATTATGTCAACCTTACTTGGTTTGGTATTCTATTTCTGGTCCCCATTTTTGAAGTCCAATCATGTTTTTTTGGTCAAAAATATGAACTTGTTCAAAGCTCCCGCATTTTCCTTTCCTTCCCAAAAACCACCTATTATTTTTATTTCCGCGTGATAAATGATAATTAAGAATTTGCAATGAATGCCTACTCTACGTAAATACACATTCTACTCTCTTATCTCTATAGTTTAATCCTAATATTGAGCAGCCATTTTGCTAAACTCAAGGAATTTCTTTTTGTTCTAATCATGGCATACCATATGAAAATCATACTATTCTCATATTAAACAAAATTAAAAAATATGTTTAAATATAGTTTAGTGTAACTAATTAGTCTAAGTGATAAGAAACATGAATTCGCTTAAATTTTGAGTTTGCAATATATTATGCAGTTATATTCCATTTTGGGTTAGTTACTATTAGAATTAAAACCGATATGTCAATTACTCTAAAATTTAGAACTACATGATTCTAGTTCATTTCTCATCTTTGGTTCTAATTCCGGAGCGAATAAAAATTTGTTATATTAAAAAATTAAAATAAAATTTGATTACATATAATTAATTAAATTCCAATTAAGTTAATACATATTAAAAAAAAATCTGACATGTCAAAAAATAGCCAAATATTTTCACATACTTGTTGTTTGTTTAATTCTTCATGAATTAGAGTTTAAGAAGAGAGATGACAGATGCATTTTGTGTATTTTTTAATTTGAGTTTAGAGAAATTTTAATTTTAGGTTCGAAACACAACAAAGCTATCTAGTTTTAACTATAAATTTTCTGTTCATATTTAGTTTCTGATTCATAATGTTGGTTTCGGTTTCTCTTATGGTTTTGAGTCGGTTTCACTAAAGAATCAGAATCAAATCCACGTAAAATAAAATATTGGTTACAGTTTAGATACGTAACCAATGTACATACCCAAATTACCTAATTCCCATTGAGAAACTCAACTAATATGTGAGATGCGTAACATGGATCAAACCCAAATTAACCAGGAAAAACCTCAAAATCTAGACCAACTTTCGAATATATATATAATTTAGAAATAAAAATGCAATATTGGAAGATGAATCAGAGCTGGATTCCTCAATTTCGGTGTTTTATTAAAAAATCTGTTGAACTCCTGAGGTTCATCTAAGAATATAGTAGATGTTGGATGTGTCCTTCCTCTACTACTTTCGCTTCTATTTGAGCCTCCAATATTTTTAATAATTTCTTATTTTAGAGATAAAGATTTTTGGGCAATGCCTAGTCATCCTCCACATACCTATCAAAATCTTACAAGTACAAGCAACCTCAGAAGCAACACCACTTTTAAACCATATATTTAAAAATAATTAGTTTATCATAACAATTTTGAATTACTTCACTTAATTGTAATTAACTTAATAATGGGATTACTGAAAATTATTATTAAATATAAAACGTTCTAATGTGGTAAATTTATTCCAATACCACAAGCTAATACATGATATATATATTTAGTTTTTTTTTTTTTTAAAATGTATTATTAAATATGATAAATTTTTGCATAAAATAATAATTTCGGAAAAAATATGATAACGTATGTAAACTCATGAAAACCACTTGCCTACATCTACAAATTATAATGTATCCAAACAAACAGCACATACGAATAGATAAGTTTAATTAATAAAATAATGGTAATTATGCTTTGACTTAGCATTAGTCAAGAAAAATTAATTGAAAGAATTAAAATGGCATGCTGAATTTGAAGGTAGCTTTTTCAATTTCCGACTTCAATTTTGATACGTCAATACATATTTCGGTTACTCTAAAGAAGACTGCTTTTCCCTTTATTATGCTACAGCTTCTTCACAGAAGCTTCAAATGGAGCATTTTGGTCCACCATTTTTCAGGCAACACCCCATAAACTTACTATTGGATTAGAATTAAAATTCTAAACCTAGTTCAAATAAATAATTAGCAAATGATTAAGGCTATGTTTGGAAAAAGAGAGGAAGGTGGGGGATGAGGGGGAAATACTATTAATCATTTTCCTTCCTTTTGTTTTTCCTTCTTTTTGTTTGGTTCGGAAGAAATAGTTGAGTGATTACTTTTGGAAAAAAATATAATATTTAAGTAGCATTTTATAAAAGATTATTTAGGTTTAATTAGCGACTAGAAACCCAAAATTTAAAGTTTAGACGTTTGGTAAAATTTAAAATTAGCAGTTGATAGTAACAGCCGCTATATACTCCTATACAGAGTTTTGTCATATCATTTGGTAATTAATTCATATGATTATGAACTTTATGAAAATAAAATAAAAATAAATAATATTTAATAGATAACTATATGTTAATTGGTAATTTCATATTCTAACCGTAACAACGATTCTATTTTTACCAAACATCAATCCAAATTAACTAACAGTTAAACCAAACAGACCCATTAAAATTTATTTTAAAAATTATTTCATGAATGTTAAAAAATTAATTTCTAATTTTTTCTAATCAAAACACTAGAAATTCTTAATTATTGAAAACAAGGCCCAGTACAAAATCCTTCATTAATTTCCTCCCCTTCCACGAAAGCATATTATTTTATTGAGAAAGAAAATTTATTCCATCTGCATTTAGAATGGAAATCTTCTTGTCAATGATGGCCGGCTTCATAAAATTATATTCAATCACAATACATATAATAAATTAATAAGCAGAGAACGTTATTGATACAAATTTAATTTACAATATGTTCTTCATTTCCTGATTCATATATACACAAAAATAAAAATTAAAAAATAATGTATAAATTAATTCCAATAAACTTACAAAGGAATAAAAAAAAATCAAAGAACAGATAAAAATGAAAAAACAGAATTGTCTGAACTAAATGTTTCTTCATGAACCTGTAATTTGGTCCATGAAATCATATATCTATATAGAATCGGTCCGGTTAAAAATGGAAACCTGATGACCGATCAGCTGGAATTCTGATGAGAAGCAACGCCAAAATCAACCATAAGACGAGGATAAGCAGCAGAACGAGGCAAAGCATTACCAGCAAAATTCATTTGATTAACATTAAGCTTAACAGAATTAGGACAGCTGCCTGGTGCGCCGGTGCCAGGACCGTTGGTGCAGGTGGAGGGACCAGTAGGCACAGTCCCCCTTTGAAGAGACTGAAGAACAATCTGGTTATTATCATGTAATAATCTGCTTGCTCGTAATAGCTCAACATGTAAACAAAGAAGCAAAAATGCAGCCAAAGTGAGTTTAAGCTGCCTCATCTTTTTTGCTTTTCTTGAAAATGACAATACAAGGACAAGGATTAAAGTGTTTAGGATGTTAATTTATGAATAATTAATGAAGGAGATAAGGGTATTTATACTGACAAGGTGAGAAAAGTTAGGTCAGGATTTTATGAATATATAGATTTTTGACTGCTGACTAATAGTATTATTTTATATTAATTTATAGGTTTTTTTTTAAAAAAAAAATTGAATAGGTCATATAACTGTTGAGCAAGAAATCAAGGGAGTGGTTTCGGTTGAACATGAAAAATTAAAAATAAAAAAAAAGAAGTATGATTAGTGTTGATTGAATATGAGATTAAGGTATTGATTTTGTTTTGTAAGGTTTGATTAATTCTTAGGAGAAGCATGTGAGAGTATTAATTAAAAGGAAATTTCTTGGGATTTCAATGTATCTGCTTTTAGTTGGACCGTTGAAATCTTTTTTTTAATTAATTTTGGATTGAATTAAGAATTAGACTAAGTTTTGTGTGCTGACATGTAAATATGTTAAGGAGTTTGTTATATTAATTTTAATTTAAAATCTGAATGAAGTCATCCGATAAGTTAGAAGAACTGCATATATTAATGTCTAGGAGTATATCTTTGAACGACAAGTCGTTCATTTTACATAAAGAAGGGTCATTACAGTTTTTTAGTGTTTTGTAACAAAATTAAATTCGGGTTCAGGTTTAACTTGAATTCAGATATCCAATCAAAATAACCCAATTATTAAACCTCTCTGACAGTTACTCTATTTTTTTTTTTCTAAGAATGAATTTATCTTTTCATCCACTTTTTTATTAATCAATAATAAAAATAAAAAAAATAAAAAAAGCAAAAGGAAAAACTCACAATTTTTTTTATTATTGAAGGGAGCAAAACTCACAATTTTTACTCCCAAATAAAAAGTATTTTTTTATGAATAAATATTTTTTTAAGAAATTATAGTAAAAAAAACTCATTTTTGTTTTAAACGGCCTCTTCACTCTTTTACACTTTTATTTTAAATTTTTAAATGACATATATTAAATTAAATTTTATATTTTAAAGACAATAATATCTTTACATTTGATTAATTATATCTAGCAAAATAACACATTTCTAATATATTATCTAAATATATAAACAAAAAACAATAAATACATATAAAAATCAATACTAGTAAATAAAAAATCGATAAATAAACGTTAAAAAATAAAATGTAAGTTAGTAAAAATAAATTTAAAAAAATGTAAATAAATATCAATAAATATATGTATACAAGTTAATATGTGTAAATAAACAATCCAATATAATGATTGAGAACTTTTTGAAAATATGAATTCATTTTTCACCTTAGATTTAAGGACCCGATTGAAATTTACAATTTGTTATCAGAAAAATGTTAATAGTGATGAAAACTCACAAACTCTATATCATTAAAAAGTTATTGATTTGGAGATTGTATGATCTTATTTTCTCATGACTCCGCCGTATTATATCAAAAAATACAAAAAAAAGTCTAGTTTCTCCCTCATTGACCACCAAAAAACAACGGCGACCGAAGAAAAACAACTATATTAATTTGAAACTCTTGGAGAGAAGAGTCCATTGATGCCTTCGTTGCCTCCAAAAAAATGGCTGAAAGTCATCCTATTTGGCGACGAAGCTTCTGCCAATGAAGCTTTGCGGCCACGATTCTTAGTGGCTAGTTAGCAGTTGATGACAGTATTGGTGTCCAGCGACTCGTTGGCTTGAACTCTTCCTTTTGGTGTAGCGGTGTCCAAGATCGACAATAGTTCCAATACTGGCGGCAGTCAACAGTTGTGTAATGGTGGTGATGAGTTACAATTCATATTTTCATGGTGATAGTTTACATTACCCACTTTTCTTTTTTTAAATAATAATAAGGGTTTTAAGGGTTAGGGTTTAATGACGGATAATAATAATAATTTTAATAACGGGTAAAATTGTAAAAACATAAAATTTGTGTTATTAACCTCATTTCTAAACCTATTTATTAATAGCAAACTCTAAAAATGAGCTATATGTCATAGTTTTCTTTTACAATTATTTTCAAATTTTTAAGATTTTATATAACATGTGATAGGATTCTTATATTTTGGAAAATAAATTTATAGATACACAATTTTTACTGTTCTACTATCGTAACCTTTCATTTTGAAAAATAAATTTATAAGTTCACAAAATTTTTACTGTTCTACCCATTTTACTGTTCTACCCTGGGATCGTTCGTTCATTCGTTCAGTATTTGTCGTTAGTCAACATACAATACAAAGCCAATTTTTCAGTTTAAAATTATTCTACATGACAAAAATTCTTATTATCTCTTCCCCTTCTTTTCCAACCCACTTCGCCACCACCACCCACCGTCATCTTTCTAATCGAAGCACTGCCATCACCGTCACCGCCCACTAATCCACCATCTTCTTCTCTCTCTCTCTTCCTTTCTTCTCTTTTCTTTTCTTTTTTCGTTTCTCTTTCCTCCATAGCCGAAACTCTTCCCTTCCATCACCACTACACCTAAAATGAAATGTCAACATAAAACCATTATTCACCATCACCACCTTTATTCACCACCGCGCCACCACTAACCACCACCATTGCTGCTGCCACCATCCTTAATGAACCATAAAACCACCGCAATTACAAATTTCCTAACAATTTCTAATTTATTTCATCCAACAAACAAATTTTTTTAACAAACGACAAATTTTAGAAGGAAAATATGCGATGGATAAAAGAAAATACTTTGCGCTCAATACCAAAATTCACACAGCAGAACAAAAATAGACAAAACAAAACAGAAGCTTAAAATTACCAAGCCAAAATAAGCAATACAATTGCTATTTGTGACCTCTTTCCTATCACATCCTAAACACATTCATACTTAAAGAATGATACAAGGTCACTCACTTTGGTAAGTATAATTTCTAGAGAAATACTTTTCACAAAAGCAACAGAGCCAAACAAAAAAAAATAGTGGAAAGAGAATATTTGTAAACATGATATCACTATCCATTGCTCCATCCATGATATGAACAAATTTGAGGAAGAAAAGTAAGAATTAAATAAAATCAGGAGATGGATTTTGCCATCATTCAGTGTGACTATGGCTTTGGATATGCAAGCCATTTCAATGGGAGACAGCGGTGGTGATTATAGACATGGAGAACTCTTGAGCTTGCTCCTCCGGCCACGGATCGACGACTTTGAGGATAGAAATGGAAAGCTTGGACAATAAGGAGCCGTTCGGTGGCCATGAATCGTTTGTTGAAGCAATGAGTCGTCGACTGCAAAACTTCAAAATTTCTGACGATCTCTCTCACTCTCTGATTTTGGGATTCGCCAAAAAAAGGGAAGGAAAAGATGAAAAAGAAGAAGAAAAAGAGGTGGTCGCTATGGCGGCTGAAAGGGAAGCGGTGGTTAGCCTTCTCTGCCGCAGCCGCCGCCGCCGCTCTAAAATGGAGGAGGAAAGGAACAAGAAAATGGGGAAGAGAAGGAAAGAGAGAAGAAGAAGAAACAAGAAAAAAAAAAAGGAAAAAAAGAAATGTCATAAAAAAAATTTAGTTTTATTATTGTGTTATAATTATTATTTTATTTTACTTTTTATTATAAAAACTAATGAGATGGAAAATAGAAAATTATTATTATTATTATAAAAATTAATAAGGACTTGAGAGTCAATTTATGTAAATTTTAAATATTTGAAATATACGTCACCGCTTAACGATAAAATGAACAGAAATTAGACAAAAGTATCCAAAAATAAAATAATAGAAATTTTGTAGACCTATAAATTCATTTTTGAAAATGTAAAAAACTAATCGCAAATTATATAAGACCTTATATTAGATGTAGCCATGGGCCGGGTTGGCCCGCTGGGCTCGGTCCGTGGAAAAAACGGCCCGACCTGACCTCGAATCGAAACCGGCCGAACCGCAACGGGACAGTTCGGTCGGCAGGCCAATTTAGGTTCAACGAAATTTCGAACCGTAACCGTTATAAATCGTGAACCATTCCCGAACCGCCGGTTAACTGATCCGAACCGTAGGTTAACCGGCGGTTCAACGGACCGGTTACAGTTTAGCCCACCCCGACTCGACCCAGCCCATGTCCACCTCTACCTTATGTACCTAATAATTATCCCTTAATTCAATTGTGTTTCAATAATATTACATTGGAAAAATTACTTCTCAAGTGATACTTTTGAAGTCTCCACTCTTTTAGTTTGAGAAGTACCTTAATGAGACAATAACTTGCTTTTGTATAGACGTGGCTAGGGCCCGTTAGGTCCGAAAAAACTGACGGTTTTGGCCACGGTTAACCATAACCGGTCCAACTTCAAACCGTAACAACTAAACTAGAACCATTGGAGGGGCGGACCAATACAAACTCAACCATTTTGTGAACCGTGGCCTGCTATAAACCGAAATTGCTCAAGCAACTCACCGGTTAACTGCTGAAAATTAAAAAAAAAAAAATTTGTCAAATCATCGTTCTGGCACTTGAACCGCCCGAAAATCGGCCTGCTAATAACTATCCATTAGACCGTGAACGTCAGTTAACCAGCCCATGAACTATCGGCCACCGGTTTCAATCCCGCCTTAAATGAACCATGGTCTGATGCACCGCAGCCCAAACCCGACCTGTGGCCATGTCTACTTTTGTAGGACAAGTTAAAAATGTCTAAAATGAATCAACCGAATCAGGAATTTTTCTATTTTCCGAAAATCAGCTACTCAGTACCCATCCTGAATTCACCCACTTGAAACCGTAGGTTGGATTTTAACAAAATGAGCAAATGAGATTTTTCAGTTATAAATATATCTAAACTATAACGAAACACTCAAAACATAACGCTCTCAGACCCGATCAGCCAGATAACCTACAATCTCACCTGCTAGACCTAGACGAACAGGTCAAGTCACAGATAAAAATTTGGCCCTCAACCCACGTAGGCTATGTTTGTTCGGACAAACAGAAAGATTATTTAATCTTTACAGTAGCAATAATCCAATGCGATTCTCTGGAAACTGAGCCCTAATTTCATCATCTCATCTGGCCATTTTCAATAGACGACAAGCCCCAGATAATTACAGGAAAGCCTCGTTATAACAAACTAAAAAGCTGTAGGCACAGAAAGGCATAAATACTCTACAAAATGTTAGCTTATGAAAAGATTACAACCTCACTCCAATTCCAAGACCCAGCAATTCCCTCCCCCCAAATACATTATTACCCATTACTACGCCAGTTTCAATGCCCATTTGAAGGCCTATATACTGCATACCCATTCCCATTGTTACTGCAAGCCAAACCCAAATTCGAGTATTCTGGACTGAAATAGGGAGAACCTTCACCCTCTGCATTCCTCACGCCTACTAATGAAAGATCTGCCCCACCCATCTGCCACTGGTTTGGTACCAATCCATCAACATGCCCATTCGCGTATGTTAATGGACTTCCCTGAGGAACATATTCCCTTAGGGTGTCAAACTGGCTGTTCGCAAAAGAGCTGTAACTCCGCTGAAACCCACTATCATGGTAACTACTAGTGCGCTCAAATCTACATGAGCTGCTATTTGAGGGACCCAACTCAGCTGATGCTCCCACATCACCTGGAAAAGAGGATTGTCGATTTAGGAAGTGTGGCCTGTTGTTAAGGGACCGGAAGGCTCTGCTTGCCTCAGCTGCCTTCTCAATACCATGTTCATCATCAAGCAGGTCATTGATGATATCAAGATGTGGAAACTCATCTGTTACCCCACCTTGAGAGCTCTCCATCCTCTGGGGTCCATTCTGTAAGAGATCCCGAGTTGCCATCCCAACAAAAGGAAAGCCAGATTGGACACAATTCGAGTCCACCCTATCAGAGCTCTGGGCCAAAAACACTGATCCAGACACTAAAGCAGGCGAATGTGTGTGCGCTGATGATACATTAACCCCCATATTTGGAGAGGTCGCCTGAGCAAAACCACCTGAACTTGAGCCAACAGGATTACCAACAATAGCATTTCGATAGGACAAAGGAGCATAACTATGATTTGCCGGTGAAGGGTCAGGACCCAGTCGACCTGTTGCACTAACTGAACGAGCAAGTAGTGGAGGTGTTTGAACCGAGGAAACAACAGGAGGGGATGGTCTGGGACCAGGCATTAATGGAGCACTCAAAGGCCTTGACATAACAGGAACCTGCTGTAGCATAGGCCTATCTGACAATTTTAAAGTCAAGGTGTTCTGAGTTTCAGGCTTAGAAGTGCCTGTATTTTGCAGGGTCATTATTGATGGGGCAGCTTTATCAGCCTGCTGTCCAGGGCTTGAAGATGCTTTCTTAGTTTGAAATGGCTCTGCATTGACTGTACTCTTGTTTTCCAGCTTTACTTGAATAGTGGATTGAGGTTTTTTGGGACTTCTTGGGGGGCTTCTAGAAGATGATGGGACAGGTGCTGCCTTTTCTTTAGACGTTCTTTCCGCATCAACCAACTCTTTGCTGCTCGGTTTCTTTTGTGGCATAACCTCTTCCACAACCTATATCAGGAAAAAAATGCCAATAAATATAAACTCACAACATATTAATTAAAAATGACAAACCTCAATGACATAGAAGAGCTCCAGAAGGCAGAAAAACAAAAGTTTTCTAAGCAAGAAATTTGCAAGGGGTAAAAAGTTCAACTATATCAGTATTCTCAAGAACCCACTCTCAAAATGTTTCCAGAAAATAGAGTTTATTCTTGAAAATCCAACCCCAAGGTTACTAAAATGGAGGAGCTTGTAAAAACATGACAATGAAGGCAGGGGTGAGTGAGAAAGCATTCTTCTCTGAGAAAATGATTTGAGTACAAGGAGAAAATAAGAATACATACGTTCAGAAGTGTTTTTGCACTGAACAGCTGGAATATATTCAATCCCATAAAAAAATAAATAAATAAATAAACTTGCCCTCAAAGACATGACCAATTCACCTTCCTAACAGCATGCTGCTCAGTCCAGGTAGTTTTATCTTGTGGTGGATGCACATTAGCCTCAGACTCGCACTCAATGGCCTTGCTACTTCCAGTAATATCACTGAAATCCCCCGCTTCAGCTGTAGGTGGAGAGAACTGATTATCCATGTCACCTGTCCAACTCCCATCGCTCGTGGCCTTCCTCCGGGGGTGCTTACCTCTATATGAGAACAGGTCCACGGTAAATTATACATCCCTATTAGTATTGAAGAGGGGTGAGTAGACAATATGTTTACTGTCTTACCTGCTAGGTGATTTTACATATTGGTAGCTTGAGTAAGAGTTCCCCTTGTAGGACCCATTAGTTACAACTGATGGGACCGAATCTGTAGAGCATGTTGACGAACTATCGTCCATTGCCGATGTGCTCCTTTTTTCAGCTGTTCCATTTGGTAAAGACAACAGGCCGCTAACTCCACTGATGCTGGCTTCTGCAGGAGGATGGACTTCGGAAGTATCAGTATCCCAATTGACAGGACTTGCATCTCTGTCTTCTGAATCGGGCTGCAGTACTTCTGCAACACCATCTACCAAATCAGAAACATCAGACACATCTTCCAAGATATCAGGCTTTTCCACTGCAGGCTGCACCTCTACCATAATGGAATCCTTTTCAATATTTAGAGTTTCATCATGGTGCTTGTCTAATACTGCTATCACAGTCCTTTCATCCCTCCCCTTATCCTTCCCTTTGCGAGTATTCCGCTTTTGTTTTCCCTGTAGCTTGTAAGAAGCATCAGTATTCAAGTAATAAATATTTGATTTAATTATTTGAATTTGAACATAATTTCTAATAGACTAATCTGTAACAAGCTTTAAACTTATTACTCAGTGACACAAATTACCAAGTTAATGAACAGTTGTTAAGATGTTTATATGCTAGCCAGCAAAAAATCAAGAAATAATTACAAGAATCAAATTATATAGGTTCAACCATTTTTAATTTCAAAGGAAATTTTCTGTGTGATCCTTTTTTAACACAGACTTCTGGATTCAAGAGAGGTATAAAAAATTTTATCGGATGTCCCTGAGGGGGCCAAAAAAATTGAAAAAAAAAGAGGTGCAAAAATTCATCTGCATAGAGAAGCAAAGGGAAATCGCACACCTGTTTTTTCTTGGATTTCTTTTCCTTTTCAGCTGCTCCACGTTTAGCCTTCTGCTCACTTTCAGCCAACCAGGCCGCCTCTTCTTCACGGATAAGCTCTTCTTGCCTCCTTAAAGCAACAGCTTCCTGATAGGCAACTTCAATTTTGTGGCTACATGTGAATGGGACAATTTTAGAACATATAAGAGGTAAATCTTTGCAAGTAAAATAACTTAAAAGTTACACTGCACTAAATCCAAAATATACCCTTTCAAGTCAAAAGATTTAAGAACATATAAAACACTACATCTTGGAGAAACATGTCATTCTTATTCTCCAAGATAAAATCTGTGTTACATATTATTAGTCAGACTCCCAAATGTTACTTTCACATGCAAAAAAAAAGAGAGAATTTCAATAAGCAATTATATTCACATTATAGCAGTTATAACAAAACACAATTGCACTAGGATACATTACTTGAAAATATGGGCAAGAACAAATATTTCCACTGTCCTGCGACCCAATTCAGTTAGTCTTCTTTCATCACGCTCAATGGAATCCTTGTTGCAGTCCTCACTAGAATTTCCATCCTGCACCGAGGTATTAGAGTTTTTCAGCAAACAGGTGCAATATTCCGGAAAAGAGAGCATTTAAATGCAATAGATGATAATCCAGCAAGATAAGAGCAAGCATTTCATTTTCTTTTTACAAAATTTCTATGTAACCACTAAAATATGATATAATTATGTGGTCAGTGCTTAGTTTGTTCAAAATACCTGCTAAAAAACACATGAAGATTTAATTTAGAATGGGCATTTGCTCAAAAACATTGAATTATTCAAAATCTGTATTTTATTCTAGCAGTAGCAATAAGGAAAGCGAAAATAATCTGTGTTACTATAAAACCACTAGAATCAAGAGAGAAATATAATTGTAGCACTTTTGGCTCAGTACAATGGGCGGCCTTCCAAATTCAATGAACAGACAATTATGAGACTAAAAGTGATATGAACCGCCTAAAGATTGGTCACCCAGATTGACCAGCTTGCAAGTGGAAGGTGACTAGGGAATTATTAAGCTCTTAGCCTCTTACCAAGTTTGTACCTTGGTAATGGGGGGTTGTAACAGAAAAACTATCTTCCATCATTTACAACACCATCACCATCAGCAAGCGCACATGACTATAACATATCATCATATTACGAATGAACTTCGCACATGAGTATAACATATCACAAAAAGTAAAGGAACACTGGTGTTTGGGAACCAAGCGCACCTTCGTACGATTCTGCGGTCCCTTTTCATCTTTTGGAGGCAACGGTTCCATGGCAGCCCTCTCAAGTAGCAGTAGCACATCATCGACCAATACAAACATATCTTTCTCCACACGAACAATTGGAGCTGGTGTATCTTCAACATCTAACAATTTTGCCCTCCCCTTCCTGGTCTTAGTTTGACCTTCAAGAGCCTTCAATCCACTATACAGTGAATCCATAACCAAAGTAGATGTGACTTCCTTTTCAATAAAGAAATGCTTAACAACTACTTTTAGAATTACATCTGCTTTTTCCCTAGACATGCGCCGCCGTGCATTTTGATCCATTCCCAACCAGAAAGCACAGAAGCTGCCAAAATCGCAGGCAAAATATTGTCATCCATGAATAATACACTCACCACAACAAAATCTAGAATGGAGAGTAATAGCATAAAAGAAAACAAATATTGAAAACAGCTGTTAGAAGCTCAATAAACTTTTGAGACATGATTGTAGGACGAGACAATATCATACATAATTATTTGAAATGATAATTTTGGGCATATGACGGTTTCCATAGCCAAAATTAATAGTCACTGTTAAAAGTACACAAGATATCATCAACCATTTGAAAAGTCAAAGATGCCATACCTTGACCATCTATTTTTGTCCTCAATTAACCTTTCAAGCTTGCCTCGTCTCTCTTCCACAAAACGCCGACAAATCTGCTCTACATTTGTCAAATACACCCTAACAAGTTCTCTTCTATACTGACAATCAAGGCAACGAAAAGGCCGATCTGCTTTCTCCCTAAATGCAATAAATTTTAGAAATAAATTTATAGACGTCCACACAAACTAAATCAAATCAATCATCTAACAAACATGCATATTATGATATTGCACCTATCACACAAGAATTTCAAAACAAATGAATACAACGAATTTTTATTACAAAGTTTGCCACCATTTCATACTTTGAACTCAATATCCACTAACTAACAAAGTTCTGACCACACCTCATAACACGGTAACAGTAGTAAGAAATAAGACTTTATAGCTGAGCTCTCAACTGTTGCCATACAGGAATTATATGATTCACATCCAGGCAACCTGAGACTCCCAGTGATATGTGAAAAACAATTGAAACTGGAAGTAGCACGAACATCTTGTAGAACCATTGATATATATCACTGTGAAAAGGCAGATCATAAGCCAATTTCCAGTTTACACAAATAAGGCACATTTACCAAAAGAAGAGGCACTTTGGAGCAGTCCTACAATTGTCAGTATGATTTATAACAAATAGCAAAAGCATCATAATCAGATAAATCCGTCAAGGAGGAACCACAAGCCTACACCAACAACACCAATGATATTATTATTGGGAGTGAAATGGGAGGTGGGAAGGGAGAAGATAAAAAAGAATAAGGTAAATAATACCAAGTACAAAAATGTTGGCATAACTGTAATCATTATTGCACACACTATTCAACAGCTCACTTTAAATTTTACACTGCTAGAACCAACTGGGCAAGAAAGAAGACATCATAAACAATGAGCCAAAAAATAATGTTCCCTTGAACAAACACACAAGTTTTTTTAAATGTTTCAAGTAATAAGCAGCAAGGAGCAAGAATAGCATAACTCAGTGAAACAAGTGGAATAAAAATTGAATAAGGAAATATACAAATTTTCACATACCGAATTACTTGCACTTGAGCCTTTATTATGAGTGTGTCAGCAGCATCTAAAAACCCATCCGACACTTTTGATAATTCCATGAATTTTTTCCATCCCCAGTCATGCTCTTTCTTCCAGAACCGGTGTAATGTATCTGTAAAACTTGCCCTTAGTCAACATATCAACCCCAAAATGCAACCATGTCAGTTATTTAATCAAACAAACCTGAATATTTTGATTTTTTAGGATCTTTGTTCACTACAGCAATTGTGAATTGAGCAAAATGACTCCAACCTGATCCACAGCAACAAGGGAAGTTGAATGAACAAAAAAAAGAGAGAGAAAATGTTCAAAGAAATCTCAACTTTCAAATTCGTTATTATATGAAACCTGGAAGAAGTTTGTCATGGTTGGCTACACAAAGAAACAAAGAGAGATGATTGCAAACATCACAACCTTGGGGATATATTAATATGTACCTATCATCCAAAGCAAACGGCTTAAAACAAGTAACATAGCAAAATATGATTGGAACTTTCAGAAAGCTAAAAGACTATATCATGTAAAATTTTTTAAAGGTCTGATGCTCCATCAGACCATGAGATGTGATAGACATCTAAGAAGACGTCAGATTGGTTCTCCATTTTTTTCATTATTTTAAAGCTTCAATCTGCTAGATGGAGGCATCACCCAGGGTGATACCAACAAGAAATCACAAATACAATTTGAATCTAAAGAAGCCATGACATAATGCATGGTAAACTGGAGTCAGTCATACCATTTGTAGCCGCCAACCTCAAATGCGTTGCTACGAAGTTCTCTTTTGTTAATCTGTGAAAATTTATCTATCTTCCATGTATATTTTCCATACAAGTCAGAAGGCTTTGGCCCTATATAGTAACAAAAATAAGTAAAGCAAAAGTTAATTGCATGGCATATTGTAGATCTATGAAACTGGACATGAAACAATCACAAAAAAGAAGATATCAATTGCATATTCTTGAAAACAGAGGCAAACTGAGGTTTCAACCATTCCACGTGAAAACATTACAGGTTACCCACTGAGAATAATTTCACAAGTAGAACCATAAAACTCAAGAAAACCAAAGAGTATGGGGGGTTGTCCTAGTGTATCCAAAAAATGCAGAAAATTCCAAATCGCCATCTTTCCCTTTATAATAATGTTGCACCCTCAAATTTGAAGTCGAAGATAGAATTGGATACGGACAACTCAGTAGGACATTTCTTAAATTTCTCTTACACATATCTAGTATAATACAAATAAGGAACATGATTTTTATCAATTGGCCTGTTGAATGCAGCTGGTTTTTAGTTTTTACTATCGAGATTGGGATCGCATTTATTCTCTTTTCCAGGCAGTGAACTATTTTCTCACCCACAAGTCTACTTTTCGAACTTGAAGAACCTGGATTTCCAAGAGCTTCAGATGCTCATGGCTACTCAAGAATACAGTCACTAAAAGTACACAGTACCGGAAAAGAAATAGTACAAATAACATGCTATTATACCTCCATCATCATCATCATCAGTGTCCCAATAAGGGGGTGAAGTTGAAGGGGTTCCATTTTCCACCTGCTCAGAAGACCGCCATTCAGCCAGAGCTTCACCTGATTGGCAGCGCTGCCCACTCGAAAGCCCCTCCTTAGACCTTCCAACTCCAGCTTCCTCACTCGCAATCCCAGCCATTTCCCACTCCAAAACTCGTTCTCTCACTATCTTTCAACTACACTCACTGGATAACAAGAAGCCAATGTAAGAGAATTAACAAAAATAGCTCATAAATAACTCAATTTGGCTATTAAGAGACTAGTGATAAATCTTATAAAAATATCCAGTTAGTCACGATCAGGCATCAGCTCCTGAAACAGACTTCGAACCACAACAAACATCAGGCATTGTGACAGATTATGTTTTACCAATAATTTTGCAAAACGCAAAAAATTAAATCATATTCATCAGAGAGCACCAATATGCAGATAAACTACAAACCATGTTCAGAATCATCTCTTTGGCTGCTGATACTGTAGGAATCCAAAATAAATATAAAACTGGAAGGTTTCAATCTCCCGTCAATTGAGAAGGTCGTGAATACGATACCTCCACTTCAACAATTTTTAAACCATTTAACATAAGAGTTATAAATAACCGACCACCAAAAAACAACAGGTGCATTCATGTCAACTCCATAATTTCTCAATCTAATCAAACAAACACAGCATAGGCAATCCGGATTCAAAAACCCACATCCAAAATCAATCATCAATAAACCCTAATCTCCAAATGAAGCCAAAATCAGCTGGAGCTCAACAATAATCGGATTGATTGCGAGACAAAGAACGGACAAAATTAAAAACGCGTAAAACAGAAAACCATCTAATACACCCTATTGCATTAAACTCACGCTAATTAAAACCCTTTACAGTCTGGAACCAGAAACCAAATATCGAATTCACAAAAAATCCCCAAAAACCCGATCAAAGCCAAACCCTAAGACACCGAGATGAGTACAACGTTATAAAAAAAAAAAAATCGGAAAATACAAAAAATAAAAAAGTGATTGGAGAGGAGAAGACGTAGATCGAATGGAGATACAAACCTGAGGTTTGTTAAATGGGTTATGGGCGAGCTCTGAGATTCTAGAGATAGAAAGAGGTCCAACAAGGAGCAAGCAGCAAAAGGGAGAAAAGAAGAAGAGACCAAAGGCAGACACAGCCCAAAAAGAAATTAATTTTTGTATTTTTTGATGTTATTTGTGATTGAGTAATTAATTAAATGGATTTTTGTGTCTATTTTTTGGGTTTAATTGTAATTACGGTAAATAATTATTTATGGGAATATACAAATACAACTGGAGAAGATATGGAACGATGATGAGAGAGAAGGAAGGAGATGGCTGGTTTGTTTGCTTTGCCCCTTCCTCCGTCTGCTGCTCTCATCATCATCTCTCTAAAATTAAATTATAAAAAAATAAAATAATTTTTATGAGAAGCGAAAAAATAAATAAATTATATAAATGGGAAGTAAATCAGGTTTATCAGAGAGGCATGGTGCAGAGCCTCACGGACCCAGGGTGAGGGTCGGTGCACAAAACAGGAGGGAGGGCTTGGGTCTTTTTTGATTGGCTAAATTTCTGTGGGGTCCACGATAACATAGTAACTTTTTTTATTAATTACTAAGTGTATTTGTTTGTTTGGGAAGGAGGGGTATTGTTTAAAATTTTAGGGTTTGAGGTTGTGTTGTATTTTTTGTCTTTGGGCTGGGCTATTCAATTTGGGCTTGGATTTGGATTGACCCGCTGATTAATTGGGGTTTTGAGCATAGGTTTAAATTCATTTGAACTGTGTTTGTTGTGAATTAGGAATGCCTAATGTTGGTTGAGTCGGGAATGTGATGGTGATGAGTTCCTTGCCGTAGTTGAGTTCTGCGTTGGAAAAATAACTACTTAATTTTTATTTTTTGAAAAATAACTACCATGTCATAATATTTTTTATTACGTAGGCAAAATTAACCCAATAATTAACAATTTATGTTGGAAAAATGATAATCAGATGCTCAAAAATTTGTTAAGTGTAAGAACTAAGAGTGAGATAGATGGAAAAAATAGGTACTGCCCAATTCCATGTGTTCTGATTTTCTTTTTTCTTAATTTTTACACAAAATATGTCATTTTCTATCTTCTTTAAAAAAAAATTAACAATGACTATTGAGTATGTGTGCTTGCTTATTCATGGGACAAATTTTTTCAAAAATACTCAAATCTTGATTCATCATCAAACTTTAGTTTCATTCTAGTCCACTAAATATTGAACATATTTTTTAGCATAAACTAGGCTTACTTTGCCCTTTTTTCTGTTTTCACCTCCAATTTGAATTTTTTCCAATTTCGCCCTTAACATTTAAACAACTTACCAATTTACGGTCTTTATTTAATATTGAAGGTCCACTCAAATATGATTTGAAATTTTATGGTCAATTAAATTATTTCATAAATTACAAATGTCATCTTCAACCTATACACAATCACTTTTGTTTTTTCTGCACACTCTATTCACACTATCTCGACTTTTTTTTTTCCGGCTTATAAGCTATATTTATATAACTAGCAATGTTTTTTTTTTTTATCAATAAATTTTCTTATGTTAAAAATATAAACACTTTTTTAAGCCAAAATGAAAAAAAAAAAAATGCAAGTTATTCCAAACACCCTTATTATATATTGTTCGTATTTTATATTCTACCAGGCTGAAAACACAATTTAATTAAATATATTTTGTCTATAACATATACTAAATTTGGTCTTAGAAAAATAAGTTATAATGAGTAATTATTCTTCTCTTAAAAAATTAATTCTTAATTATTAATAGATAGTTTTTAGAAAATACATTGCATATAATATTTGTTGGCAACCTATTCCAGGGGGTTTCTTTAAATATAAATGCCTCTTTCATTAGTTGAATTAGGAAAGAATATATAATTCGAAATGAAAGTGGTGATCAATATAGAAGATTTAAGATAAATTACACTACAGATGCCCAAACTTTAGTAATTATAATATTTTTTAGAATTCAAATTAGGGTCTAAAGTTTTGTTGGAGGAAAAATTATTGTTTTAATTTTTTTTTCTCACATTATTACATAATTTTTCGATAAAACTCAGATCAATAATCTGTTTCAAACCTCAAAATAGTATAATATTTTAAAATTTAGACCATTTTAAAGTTTGGATCTTACAGTGTTACATTAGCTAAAGTTTGAATTCTTTTAGTATAATTTATCCAATGGTTTTGCTATGAACCTTGAAGAGATTTCAATTATGCAAGCAAAATTATAGGGTGTTATTGGGGGTTTGTAGCTTGCTTGGGTGGTATCAGACATCTATATAAGTGGAAGTGGATAGTTTGGAGGTTGTTAAATTACTACACTATAATGCTATAGAACCTTCTAGTTATGCTGGTTCTCTTGTGTAAATGAAACATGTTTGTTATGAGGTAAATCATACAACATATGATTTCGCACATATATATTTGAGCTTCTCAATTAGAACACATACAACATATGATTTCGCACATATATATTTGAGCTTCTCAATTAGAACACATATTTTTCATAATACTCTATCAGAAATTTCTTTATGATTTGTATGGTACTACCTTTACCTAAGTAATTTATATGGAGCAATAAAATATTTTCCTTTGAATAATAATTATAAATTTTTTTCATTAAGCATATTAGTGATTAATTACACAAAAAGAATTTAAAATTGGACGTAGGTTACAAAATAAAGTTTAAGGACGATAAGGATATAAGTTGCAAGGTTCAGGGACTGCCAGAGAAATTTAACCAGCTAAAGCCTTTTCCGAAGTTTCTAATTTCTCCGGAAATTCAAAATCCTAAATTCCCCGCCTCTCCGTCTCAAGTCTCAATGGCGCTTCCTCCGCTGAAACTGGTAGTGGTGCAAGGCCCTAAAGCAATACTGGGCAAGGAGTTTGAACATGCACCGGGATCTACCTTTCGAATCGGTCGCTTAGTCCGCGGCAAAAACCTTACTATCAAAGACGACGGCATCTCCTCAACACACCTGGTAATCGGATCTGGATCGGGCAAGTGGATCGTCGAAGACCTTGATTCCTCTAACGGCACTACTCTCAACTCCAACCGTCTTCCTCCCCGCACGCCATTTGATCTTCGAGATGGCGACACTATCAAGCTCGGAGAGTTCACCTCCCTCCTCGTCCAGTTTGTTGGTGGCGATTCGCTCTCTCAATTAAAAAGCAACCCGAGCCGGAGGGGCAGGGGAGAGGCAATAATTCATGAAAATAGCGGATTAGAGAGTGAGAATTTAGAGAATCTGAAGGGAGGAAGGGGCAAATCTAGGGTTTTAGATAAGGATATTGAGATTAAGGAGAAATCAGAAAATTCTGTGGCCGTCGCCAAACCTAGGGTTACTAGAAGCAGAAAGAATAAGGACTGCGTGATTTTGGAGACTCTGGATGGAGAATGTGCTAAAAAAACTAGGGGAGGCAGGGCGAGGAGAAAGAAAGAGGCTGAATTACTGTCGGAAAGTGCTCAAGTTGATGTTACTGAAAACAAGGAGAATATTGATTCGGGATTCGATTTACAAAAAGAGGCACTAGCTCAGAAAAATGAAGATAGAGTTAATGGAGTTAAGGAAATAAAATTAGAGGCATTAAGTGCTGAGAAGGCTTGTAAAATTGCTGAGAATGCAGTTGATATTGATATCAAAGAGAATGAGGAAAAGGAAGCAGAATGCGAGATAATGGAAGATGGGAAGAAAAAGGGATTGGGTGCAGAAACGACTGCTGAAAATGGGGTTGATCTTGAAAAGAATGGTGGAAAGGTACAAACAAAAGCGAGTAAGAATTTGGGGGAAAAGCCAGCAGCGGATTTAGAGAATATGACCCTAGGACAGTGGTTTGTGTTCATGGAGGAGCATTTGCCAAAACAGATAATCAAGACTACTGAAGAGATGATAGAGGGAATGGAAGCGCGAGCGCATCGAGTTAAAGAGTACATAATAGAGCAAAAGAAAGCTCAAGCTGCGGGCAAGAGGAAGAATTGACTTGGATTAGTTTGCAAGGTACTAATTAATCTACAGTCTTAACTGAGAGCGTTTATATCTCCATCTGCTGTATTTTTGGGTTACTACTAACAATGCAAGCAGTCTGAGTAGTAGATTTTTTCTTTTGTTTGAAGCTTGGATGCAGTAAAGCAGAAAAGTTACGTTTTAGTATCTAGTGTATATGTTCATATTTTGGTTTAATTGTACTTATATAATCTCTGACGTGTTCCTGCCCAAAAATTTACAGTTTACATGGTTTTGCCGTTTAGGGAGATCTATATCGCTCAACTTTGACGAGTTTTAGAAGTCACAGTATGCATTTCTCATTGCCTGACGGTGACAGGATCAGAGAATTCTAGCAAGCGTAGCAAGATGAGATGGCCTTTGTGAATATGGAAGGTACTATATACTTAATTACTAATTAGGTTGATCAAAGCTACAATGTTAGTGCTTATGCTGACATTAAGTGAGAATAGCTGTTGAATGAAGAAGTTTGTTATTATTTTAAGTTACAATGTGTGTTTCCATTAGTATTTTAAGTTGGATCTTTTTTTTTTTTCTGCTTGCTTGTTCCAAGCATATGTTAATGTACCCCATTTTTTTATGATTAATGAAATGCAATATCCCAGTTAAAAATCATATTTTTCAAGCTAGCTCTGTAATTTGTTGGTTTTGGCTATGTTTTGTCTGCCACGATTCTGAAGCAGAAAATTGTAATTTGTTTGTGCTAATGCTAGTGGTTAAGTGTGGATAACTTGAGTTTTATAAATCAGGAATCCTTTTATTTTTTGGTTATCTTTTCTCTAATTTGGAGTAATAAATGCAGGTGACATGTTAGTTGTAGAAGCTTCATTCTTTAGAATGTCCCACGGCACTGAGCTCGCTAGCAAGTAGTGTGTCAGAGTAAAGTTTAATGAGTATATTGATGGTTTGGGGTCGTTTGATCCATTAATAAATCCTAATAAAACCATTTTATTTGACTATTCAAATTTCCACAAGGAGTGAGCAAAATTATTGAGAATAAACTATAATTACGCTATTCTGGTTGGTTTGCTTGTATTTCAACGTCACTTATGTCTGTAGGTCAACGTTACAAACTCTGTTTCTTCTTGGTCAGCACTCACCAGTCAGCATGATACATTGGACTATGCTATCTTGAAGCAATTTATAGCAGATTTTGTTCAAATTTAATATGATAATGATAGATTTTTTGACAATGATGATAATGATAGATTAATATAATATTTAAATACATCTGTATGTAATTTAATAGAAGTTTATTTTCCTTAATCACACTAAACTAAACCAAAAACTCAAAAATGGAGTCTCTTCATCTTTCTGCTCGTCGTCTGCCATTATCATCAATCGCTTGTATGCTTTCTTCCATTTTGTAGCGTTAATAGCTTTACTATAGATTCTCTTCTTTTCTCCTATCAAAACCAACACTCCCTCTTCTTCTGCTTTTTGCTGCTGAGTTACTGCTTTCTGTTATCTGGCTTTTTAGCCAAGCTTATCTATGGAGACCTGTTTCTCGAAGAACTTTCCCTGAAAATTTGCCGGAAGATAAAGACCTTCCGGCAATTGATGTCTTTATATGTACAGCAGACCCCAAGAAGGAACCACCACTGGATGTCATGAATACTGTGTTACCTGCTATGGCAATGGATTATCCGCCGGAGAAGCTCTCTGTGTATCTTTCTGATGATGGAGGTTCTCCTTTAACGTAGACTGGTATGAGAGAGGCATTTGAGTTTGCCAGGTTTTGGCTTCCTTTTTGCAGAAGGTTTGGGATTAAGAATAGATGTCCTCAGGTTTACTTTTCGAAAGAGGAAGATGATCCTGCAAATTCTCATAATGTGGAGTATAAAGAGGAAAAAGAGAAGATCAAGGTTTGGATATTTTATTCATTTCATATTTTGCTTGCATAATTCAACTTAATTAATCTGCTTGCTTATGGTCATGTATTGCATCATCATGAGGGAAACCTTCCCTGTCACCAGGAGGAAAAATTTCCCCTTTAGTCAGGCAGAGTCTATGTCGTTTTGAAATGGAATAGGCTGATTTAGCAACTCTAGGTTGCAGAAATATTTGAACTTTTTGCTCAAATTCCAATTCCGATCTTCATCCAGGTTATATGTAATAAAAGCCCAAATTTATATTATTCCGTAGTGGTTTAAGTTAAAAACTGATATTATGCAGAGAAAATATGAGCAGTTCAAAGACTATGTAGAAAGAGGACAAGCAAATGATGAGAGGAAAATGGGTGGTATTGATCATCCTCCAAGAATCCAGGTATGAGAATCAGTAGATTTGTCAACATTACAAATTTTAATATATATTTTTTTATATCTCTTTTACCTTTTTTTCTGCAGGTGATATATGATAAAACTGATAATAATTTAGGTGTCAGTCAAGAAGAGGAAGGGGTACCTCTACTTGTTTATGTTTCTCGCGAGAAAAGACCTTCTCATCCACACCATTTCAAAGCTGGAGCTCGCAATGTTCTTGTATGTCTCTGTATTGTACTACATGTTTCTTTGAAATTGCTCTAGCATAACATGGCTGATTAAAGTATATCACTGATTTTGCAGCTAAAGGTATCAGGAATTATAACCAATTCACCTTACATGCTGGTACTAGATTGTGACATGTACTGCAACAACTCGAGTTCTGCTAGGGAAGCCATGTGTTTTTACCTTGATCCAACAATCTCTCCCTCACTTGCCTTTGTTCAATTTCCTCAAAAGTTCCATAACATCAGTAAGAGTGACATCTATGACAGCCAATTAACGACATTTTTTGTGGTAAGTCAATTCAATTATTTTTCTGTCTTCAAAATACTTGTGAAACTTTGTTCTGTTTTTAGATAAGGTGGCCTGGCTTGGATGGATTTGATGGGCCTCTATTGTCTGGCACTGGCTTTTACATGAAGGGCTTTATATGGTAGTTTTCCACACAGTGGTAAACCATAACTAAAATTTACCCATCTTGTGTGGTTTATTTTTCTTTCAAAATTGAAATGATCATCAGATGGGTTAAAATTTTGAACTTCTGCAGATATAGAGCAGCTAAAACAGTATTATGGTCCCTCGAATAAGTTTATAATGTCAGTGCAATGAAGCAAACAATATAATCTCCTTGAAAAAGAGACTTCTCAAGCAAAACCCTTCAAGAGGCTGAACTTTTAGCCACCCGTACATATGAGAAATACACTCTTTGGGGTAAACAGGCAAGCCATCAGTTATTGATTTACAGTTCTCATTTTGCCACATGAACAATTTCAATTTTGTTTATTGAAGGCTAACACATGACATTCTTGGCTTAAAATCAGATAGGATAATTATATGATTCAGTAGCAGAGGATTACTTCACTGGATTCATTTTGCACTGCAAAGGATGGACTTCCGTTTTTTGTAATCCTTCAAGGCCAGCATTCTTAGGCAGTGCTACTACAAATTTGAGTGAGACATTTATTCAAGGCACGAGATGGAACTCTGGGATCTTTGAGGTGACAATTTCAAGATTTTCCCCTTTCATTTATGGTCTCTCAAGAATGTCTCTGCTTCAGACCATGTGCTATGGCCGCCTCGCTCTCCAGCCACTATTCCTTTCCCTTGTGGTGTTTAGCTACTGTGCCTCAACTTTGCCTCTTCAACGCATTCATATGTATCCCAAGGTACAGATACTATTCATTTATTATTTTCTGATCAAGATCCTTTACCTTTAAGGTCGTTTATCATTGACTACTACCGAAAACAGCACATTTGGTCATGACGTGCAAGAGAGCATTGAGATGTAAATTGAAAAAAATTAATTGAAATATGTAAAAAGATCACTGAGGAACCTTTTTCCAGGAACTGTTTACTGCTACCACTAAACCAATATTGCTAACATAATTTTTTTTCTTGAGCAGGTTTGAAGTTCATGGTTTATGATATTTTCCTTCATATTCCTTGCATCTTTCTTCAAACATTTAGAAGAGGTACTCTCCTCGGGAGGCTCAATACAAACTTGGTGGAACGAGCAGCGAATCTGGTTGATAAAGTCTGTTACTGCATACACCTACGGTAGTTTAGATGCAATTTTGAAAGAGATTGGATTGCGAAAAGCTAGTTTTGTACCTACAAATAAAGTCACAGATGATGGACAAGCCACACTATACCAAAAGGGCAAATTCAATTTTCAAGCATCATTAATGTTACTTGCTCCAATATTGTCATTAGTCATTTTGAATATTGTTTCTCTCATCCGAGGAGTTACACGTCTGTTCATTGCTGGAAACTGGGAAGACATGTTTGGGCAAGTTGCAGTTGCAGTTTACATAGTAATAGTGACTTTTCCAATCATCGATGGAATGCTATCGAGGAAGGACAAAGGATGCGTTCCGTTTTTTGCAGGGTCCTTAACCTTTTTATATACAGGGTCCTAATATCTACATTAGTCAGAATTAAAGACATTTTTATGAATTTAAGTAGATTTTTTATGCCAGATCATCTGAGAGTTTGAATGTTTTATTATGGATTTAAGTTTTTGTGGTTATGTTCTTGATTAAGTTGTATGAATTAAGTTGAAAATTGAACTGCCATCCATCTGTCACTCTATATGTTCATATATTATAAATGCATTTGAAAGTTTCACATGCATTATCATCTCCCTCTCAAAAATGTCACAGGGACTGGTTTCTTTCCTTTTCCAATTTCACAAGAAAACCACCAAAAGAACACCTACTTCCTTTCTTTTTCTTTATCTTCTGCAATAAATTCCATGCTATTATATTCATATCAAACAGCTCCAAAATTAAATACCCAGTTCAAGAAAAACAGCAATTTTTGCTAATCATGTCTCATGAGCTACAAGAGCAAGAAACCAAAAGGGTTCAATACCCATTAGATTCAAATTCATACAAAATCCTCTACGAGATTGGTGTTGGTGTGAGTGCTACCGTTTACAAAGCAATATGTGTTCCTATGAATTCTACTGTTGTGGCCATCAAATCCATTGATCTTGATCAATCTCGGGCTGACTTCGATAACCTTAGATGGGAAACCAAAACGATGTCGCTTCTTTCACATCCCAATATCCTTAAAGCTCATTGCTCCTTTACTGTTGGTCGCCGTCTTTGGGTGGTTATGCCTTTCATGTCCGCCGGTTCCCTCCAATCTATAATCTCATCTTGTTTTCCTGACGGCTTATCAGAGCCATGCATTGCTGTAGTTCTTAAAGAAACACTAAACGCACTGTCGTATCTTCACAACCAAGGCCACTTACACAGAGACATTAAAGCAGGCAATATTCTTATAGACTCGAATGGTCGAGTTAAGCTAGCAGATTTTGGGGTTTCAGCTTCCATTTATGAATCCATTACGGGAAGAGGATGGGCCCCATCGTCTTGTTCATCAAGATTGGTGCTTACGGATGTTGCAGGAACTCCATATTGGATGGCACCAGAAGTAATACACTCGCATACTGGGTACAGTTTTAAAGCTGATATATGGTCTTTTGGCATTACTGCATTAGAGTTAGCTCATGGTAGACCTCCTCTGTCAAATTTACCTCTTTCGAAATCTCTGATTATGAAAATAACGAAAAGGTTTCGTTTTTCTGATTATGAGAAACACAAAAAAGATAAGAAATTCTCTAAAGGTTTTAAAGATATGGCTGCTTCTTGCCTTGATCAAGACCCATCCAAAAGGCCTTCTGCTGATAAGCTTTTAAAGCATCCATTTTTTAAGAACTGTAAAGGGTCAGATTTTTTAGTGAAGAATGTTTTGCATGGATTACCAAGCGTTGAAGAAAGGTTTAAAGAGAGCAAGGCTTTGTTTGGAGTAAATAATAAAAGTAACAGTGACAATGGAGAAGAAGATGATGAAGAAGAAAAAGAAGAGGGTATTAATGGAATCATCAAGAATAGAAGAATTAGCGGGTGGAATTTTAACGAGGATGGGTTCCAGCTTGACCCAGTATTTCCTACCGAGTCAAACGAGGATTCGCCAGTGAAACAAGTTGGTTTTGAACCGAGTTTGAGTGAGTCATCAGGCGAGTTGGAACGAGGTGGGATCGGAGAAATAGATGAGGGCAAAAAGGAAATAGGTTGGTATGTTGATAAGGAGACAATGGTAGGAGGATTAATGGTGTTGAAGAAAAGTTTGGATGAGCAAAGACAGAAAGTAGTGAACCTTATTGTATTGTTAGGAGGGGAAATTTCAGGTTCAAAAGATGAGGAATTAGTGGAAGTAATTGAGAGATTAAGAGGAGAATTAGAGGATGAGAAGAATAAGAACTTTGAGTTGCATATGGAATTGGAGTTTCTTAAGCACCTAATTTCTGGTGCTTACAATGGTTGTGGCACCTAAATTATGCATCATGCATTTTTGTTTATTCTTCTAAATAAATAACATGATGCTATTATAAGAATATAATATTTTTCTTCAATTTTTTAATTTTTAGGCACATATTATAAGTGAAAACTCTCTTGAATTATACTTATTGCAACAATGTTGATCCCTTGAAATTTTACTGTTACTTTTATTGGAAATCTTGAATGGTAAGTAGACTCTATTATATCTCAATAACTAAATACTTTTACTTTTGTTGTGAATTTTCATAATAATCTATATATATTTTCATGTTTATCCTCTGATAATGAAAAGGTAATACAATCAACAGAAAAAGCAAATATAGTCCAGTTAAATTATCAAATTATTTGAAAAAGAAGGTACCCTTTTATTTTTTTTAAAAAAAAAATCGAAAAAACAGAGCTCCATAAAGCATCCTCCAGAAAAAAAAAAAAAAAAGTTGTTTCTTTGGAAAGTTTAGATGGAAAATAAGCTCTTTTTTTGCTTTCCAACAAGGAATCTAAGTTTTTTTCTTTACAAGGAACCTAAGCTTTCAGTTAACTGTACTGAAGGACTTATAATCAGAATTATTGTGGATTCTTTACTTTTTTTTTTTTTTAAAAAAAAAGCTTTACATTATAAGGCTCCCAGATAAATTAATAAGGAAAAGATACATGAGTAATTTTGTGCATGTTTAAGAAATTGAACTCATTTTTCAATGTGTTATATATTTTATCTGATGTTTGAAATACTATTTTATCGTTTTGGATGACTTCTAATTTCTAAAAATGATAGAAATTAACAAGTTATTATTCATGTGAATCGTTTTAATTATTTATTACAAATATGATATTAGTTTTAATCGGAGGTAGAAGTACGCATTTTGTACACCAACATTTTAAATAAAATTTTTATGTATAGAGATATGCTAAAAGTAGCTAGTAGTGTGGCGAAGACTCTAGCGTGAAGGCATCTTGGCAATCCAGGTTTGAGCTTTAACAATGCTAAATTATTAAAACATATAATAATTTTAGCATTGTTCACTAATTGGCACCTTCAAATGTTTAGTTTTGATTTTGCTCTTGATTTTGAGTGGAACAATACTTTCCAAAACTAATGTGAAAGAAACAATTTAAATTTATATGATTTGTTAATTTTTTTTTATTGTTTGCAATTTTTTAGTAAAAGAACAAAAAGAAAAAAATAGTACGATTTAATTAAAATATGAGAATAAAGCAGAATATAATATATAGTATAATGACAAATTAGTTAAATGCATGGCAATATGGCATTATTTTCCCAATTTTGAAACAATATTGGGCTTGAATTGAAGATTTTGGTTAAATTGAAGATTAAAAAGGGCCTAAAAGGAAGCCCAAAATGAACATTTGACTAAGGTCCTAATGAACTGGGCAGGCTAGGCCTAATGAAAAAGGGGGAAACGATAACAATAATCAAACAAAGAGGTAGAGCTAGTTATATAGTAGTGAGTCAAAAGCTTTAGCGTAAGCAAGAGATGTGTCAGTGACAAACAGGAAAAACTAGTTACCAACCTGCCTGATTAGACTCAAACTGCCGTTAATCTTCATTTCCAACAACAAAACAAAACCCTCATTAATTAATTCACTGATTAGACAGCAGTGTGTGTCCGCTTTTAGTAGTAGATTTGCATACTGCAAAATACTTTGGAGTAGATCAGACGGCACCGTGTTATACTTAGAGTAAACCCTGCAATATCGGCTGAATAACCTTATAAATTGATAACTATTTAGAGCACTGCATCTGCATGTCATGGATGGACTCGCCTTATTGCCCACTAGTCTTTCAACGTAATCTAATATAAACTTGGTAGGATCTTTTGTCTATATCTTTTTTCTGATTAAACTTCCTCTTCTTTTCACTCCAAAATGGTAATATGTAACCTCAAATCTTACATAAATATTTTTTTTTAAACAGATGAAATTAATATAATGATTTAATATTTTTTTTTTTGGGATCCTTAAATTTTGTTCTGATAACTACTGGATCTTTGTATTTCTCATATTTGATTCCTAGTTACCTAAGTTTTTGACCGTTATACTGCAAACTGTGAAATATTATTGAAATTACTAAATTACCTTCAATGAAAAATATTTATTTAATTTATTATTATTAGTTAATTTTTTTTTAAAAAAAAAACATAAAATATATCTTCTTCACCTTCGCACTGCACCACCGCCACCACCATAGGTCTCTTTCTCTGCCACCGGCGGCGGTGACCATCTCGGTTCGAAGCCACATCGACAACAAAGATCGCCAAACGAAATAAAAAAGAAGCAAAAATAAATGGGAAAAAATTATGATTTTGGCTTATGGGTATGGTTATCAGAACAAAAACCCGTAAACCAAAGCGTTGAAAACATGAGAAAAGCGGCAGAAACTTGAGTCGACAATGGCAGCCGGTGGCCATAAGAATAGTGGGGCGAGCAAAGAAAGAGAAGGTGCGCAATCCAATTTTGTGGATGTGGAGTTTTTAATTCTGGATTTTTTTTCCACTTTGTGAGTTTGTTTGAGTTACATAATTTGTTGCAACCTACTCAATTTGTTGATTGAAGAAGAAACGTGGAGATGAAATAACATAATTCAATTGATTGAAAGTTTAGGATTTGTTGCAAGTAATTTTTATTTATTAAATTTTGGTAAAATTAAATTAATTACTTGATTGTTGAAATGACTTACTTTTCAATTTTCACAATTTACAAACAATGAATTCAGATCTATTAGCTCCTACTGCCGCCATGGCTAACCGTTCCAACCTTTCTCAACTTTTTTGTTTTCAGTTTTTAATTCTTTTAATTTTTCCCATCTTCATCTAAGAAGCACAGCTGAAGAACAAGCAGTTGGACTAGACAAAGAAAAAGCAGTTGGACGAGAAGCTGGTGGTGTGGCTTTAAACGGAGACACGTGACCTGCGGCGGCGATGCGGTGCCAAGATGAAGAAATGAATTTTATGTTTTTTTAATTTTTAACTAATACTACTAATTAAAATTTTAAATAAAATATTTTTAATTGAGGGTAGTTTAGTAATTTCCTTTAATAACATTTCACAGAAAATTTACAAATATGGGCAGAAAGACCCTACAGTAGTAGTACTAGTCATGGCAGGTTCGGTCGGGAAAAATCGACGGTTTTAGCTCGCTGGTTAACTAGACCTGCTTCAAACCGGATCATGAATTTCATGAGGGGCAGTTCGGTTCAGGTTTAAATATTTTTTGAATCGTGGACCACCATGAATCAAAACCATCCACCAACTATCGGTTAATTGCCCGTGAACTGCTTAAAAACCGCCGGTTCGGAATGCTCAAATCGTTCATTAAACGGCCCGACAACGAACTACCGGTCACCAGTCTGGCCACAGGCTGGGCCACAGTCTGAACCCTGCTTGGCCTGGCTTGTGGCCGTCTCTACCCTACAGTATAACAAGTTAAAAACTTAAGTACTTAGAAATGAAATATGAAAACATGGGGATTTAATAGTAGAGTATCTGAAATTTTAAGGAGCCATAAAAAATATCCTTATATTAAATGAAATAGAGAGGGACCACGGGGATAATAATAATAATAATGATAAAAATATTGATGGTAGTGTGATTATGGGTGATGAAGTAATGGTGAATGTTTCAACTTAATAAGGAAAAAACATCTGGAGTTTTAAGTATTATATAGTTCAATCTTATGTCCTTCTTTTGCTGTTTCGTTGTGTTTTGCAATGCATGAGTGTTGAGTACTTACTGCATTTACACTACCAGGGCCCTATTTTCCTTGTATTATTAGTTGGCCTTTCACCTTAATTTACCATCCCACTAATTTTTCAATTCTATTTATAGATTAGCTAAACATGAGTTAATTAATTAATTTGCAGTTTGGGCAATGTAAGTAAAATTAATTTTTATGATGTTACATCATACGTCAACATGTATTAGTAGCTTAACAAATCCAAGTACATATCCTACGGCTTTCTGTATGCACTACACATGGCTTAGATTAGTTAATTTTGTTTTGCATTTACATTAGGCGTCCTACACAAGCTATTTTTCAGCATATATTTACGGTCCAGACTAATGTCGGATTGGTTGATTGTAGACACCTATATACAGTCCAGACTAATATTGGATTTACTAATTGTAAACCCCTATATACAGAAATTTTAAAAAATATTATAAATATCTGAATTCTAGTTATTAACTTTCAATATATTAAATATTTTAGGTAATTTTAATCATATTGTTATCACTCATTGACTATATAAAGATAAAAATGAAAAATATATTATTGAGTCAATTACTTAGTGCACTAACAATGGGAGTCTCAGATCCAATTTGAATGCGTTATGTGTCAAACCAAAAATAATAAAGTAAGTTGAAATGGGACTTTATCGCATTTAAATTGCTTTTATTACCGTAACTGTAATTGACAGTTTTACAGTGGAATTTGACCTCCCCACTGTAAATGCTCTTAGGGACACACATAAAGACATTTGTTTCATTTATTTGCGTAGATTGGATTATATATATTTTCAGAAAAGAAAATATTGGATTACACTATCCATTCATTAACTGAGATTGGTGCAACTTATTGGAAACACCTTATAATCATTTGCAATTAATTAATTAATAGTTAGTGTGTTTTCTTATTGAAAGTGAAACTTCATAATAAATATAATTCTAATTGTAAGAATAAAAAAGAAAAGACATTATTTAGGGAAAAAGCTAAAACCTAGATTGAAGTTATATATATATATATATGTTTTTGATTAGCAATAGCTTAAATATGGGATTAAGCTGTTTATGGGATCCATATGTAATCAATTGACTGTTGAGAGTACAAATTTGACAAATCCATCTGTGATGACAAAAAAAGACTTTTATGAAAAAATTTGCCAAAATGCTAATAACTTTAATAAATCTCTTTAGTTTCTATCAAAGCCTATCTAATACCCAAATTAATTAATTAAAATGAAGCCAATTGAGGCACATGTGAGGATGATTTAGTGGCAAGATAAGGTTGGTCCAAGCAAAAAATCTATAGCCAATAGTATGGAGAGAAGAGAGTAAGCTAAATCTCTACTCACTATCAATGAAGTCTTGTATTAAAAAAAAATTATATATATATGAAATGAAAATATAGTATAGTACTTGGAAAGAATTCAAAGGGGCAGTGAAAATAGATGCACTAGAGTCTCTACTAGTTTTGGCAAAAAAAGTATGGCTGCCAGCGCCAGAGGTTCCTTCTTTTAGTAAGTTGTGACTATAACATTTGATGGGTTAGCTTCTCTTCTCTTCTCTTCTCTTCTCTTCTCTTTCTTTCATATTTTCATGTCCATTTTTTTTATAAAAAAAAAGATAGTATTTTTTTCTTCTGCAACTTCATAATAATAATAATAATAATTTACAAGTACTACTCTTATCTCTTTATAACCCCAAGCTTCTTTATCATCATCATCATCACCACACACCCTTCTCTCTCTCTCTCTCTCTCTCTCTCTCTCTTTCTCTGTTAATTTGCTCAGTTTTCTTACAATTTTCATCAATGGAAAGGAATAGTTTGAGTAATAGCTTGAAAGATTATAGCGTTGGAAATAAAGGAAGTAGCAACAACAGCAAGCTAAAATACTCATGGAACTATAATACTACCCAGAATGGCGGAGAAGATTATTTAAGTGGGTTTTCATGGCCTCCAAGATCTTACACTTGTAGCTTCTGCAAGAGGGAATTTAGATCTGCTCAAGCTCTTGGTGGTCACATGAATGTTCATAGAAGAGACAGAGCTAGATTAAGACAGTCACCTCCTATTCCTAAAGAAACACCTCATAATATTCTTAACCTTAATGTTAACCCTAACCCTAACCCTAGCTGCTTTTCTTCTCCGTCTTTTGCTTCTTCTAGTGAAATCAAAAGATGGGGTTTTGATGATGCATATGATAATATTCCATTTCATGATCCCTTGAGTACTCCTAAAAGCTCAGATTTGACAAGAAAATGTTTATGGGTGGATGAAGAATTTGATGGGTGCAATAAGTTGTTGAAGCAAGGTCATGAGATTGTGAGGTTAGATTTGGAAATTGGTGTTCTTAGTAGTGACTCCAAAGAGGATTTGGATTTGGAACTTCGATTGGGTTACTCTTAGTCAGATGAATCAAATCTTTTTATCAAAAGTTGCACCAGTTAATTTAATGTTGAAGACGGTATAATCCTTTGAAGGACAGAGTATTTTCAACTACTTTTAGCATGAAATTTTCTGTTTGTTTAGATTTATTGTCAGTCTCTTAGATTTGGACAACAGAAAAAAGTTTCTGCCTTTAACCACTTAAATTAATTACTACTATTATTATTATGCTTTTCTTTTTCTTGTCTTCATATGTGTATCATGAATGATACATAATATTGTGGAGTAATTAGGATATTTTCTTTCATTATTAATATGTTTCCATATTTATAATTCGCTGGGTTGATTAGTTTAATTATACTACTGCATAATATCTCTTAATTCATGTTTAACCTGAAATGATTAGACTTCGAAATTAAAAAATTTAAAAATTTAACTAAAAAACTTAAATCTCTTCCTATTTCCACATTTATAAAATATAAAATGTAAACTGAGCTCCTTTGTTATTTTTATCATTATTTGATAGGCTATATTATTTTTATTCTCCATTAATGTGAACGGAGAATAGATTTCATGGAGAGTAAAATTTTGTTGATTTCTTTTTATGATTAAAGTTGTTCAATTTTATTCATCTAATAAAGTTCCTGGTGGTAGGTTAACTGTAATTTAACAACATGAAAAACAGTAGATTTAGTTTTCTTATAAAAATGCAAAGGTAAAACCATTATTAATATATAGTGAGGAAGACGAAGACCATATCTGAAGCTACGTAAGAGTAGTGAGGTAGATAAGTGCAGAAGAAAATGAGCCTAACGTTAACATATATGAGTGGCTCTTGCTATTTATGCTGGTTAGTTACCAACATTTACATATATTTTATAATTATTTAATAAGTGAGTGAGTATATATATATATGTATAGCATCATCATCTTTTTATTATATTATATTATATTATATTTCTAAAATATTTTATTATGTTGATTAAACTAAATACAATTATTTATCCTAATTATTTTATACAAACCTATGTTTGAAGAAATTATTCTTCTAGAGATATTTCTGTGCATCAAACTAATCCCTTCGGTTCTATAATTTTC
>CANUEY010704248.1:0-33761 GCA_948099555.1 Croton setiger | reverse complement strand
ATATATATATATATATATATATAGGCTGAAATTGATTCGCAATACCAATAGTAGTAGTAATATTCCAGCTGGAAAATCCAATGGAAGAGCGAAATCTATCCCGGAACAGATGCCAAGGCAAAGGCAAAACAAAGCAAAAACCACTAAACAAGAGAAAAACCAAACAGCAACCCCAAACCAGATCACGAAATCAGAAACTTGATTCAAAAACAAGAAGAAAGCCAACCGATTCCGACCTAAGAGAGCCCGCCGCCAACCAAAGAAACAGATCGCCGTACTAATCAACCGCCAATCGAAAGAAACAAAGCAGTCGATCAAAACAGAAATAACGGACGATAAAAACTTCACTACCCAATTCGCAAACTCAACTACAGAAAAGCTAATCCAGACCAAAACAAAATGCTCTTACAGCATACTGCCAAACCGAAGAGCACCGTTCAACGCAACACAAGGAAGGTTACGCGACTGACGTCTGATAACACTCTCTCACGGTTTTTTCTTCCTCGTGCATTTCATGTTCTAAATAAAATTAAGGAAAAACTTATGATTATATATGTTTTCATTTAATTGATTATTTTTTTTCAGTGTTTTTTTAGATGAATTGTTTTGTCACATATTTTAAAAAATTATATTATTCTGACTTGTTTCGAAATAATAAAAAAATTAACAAAATTATATTATTCTGACTTGTTTCGAAATAATAAAAAAAATTAACAAATTATGTTTTATCTCAATTATTTCTTTACCTTGATTACAATGTACGATAATTTTAATAGAAATAACATATATTTGACACAAATGTTAAAATATTATTCGATCAAACCAATTGAAATTTTTTAGTTTTTTAGAAATATTATTATTGTTTCAGTCAAAATTAGTGTCATATATATTTATAATACTAAAGAAATTATTCATATCTAATATAATTAGTTAATTTCCACTATTTTCCGCAAGAAATGATAAAATATTATAATTTTTCAAAAAATACGGAAAAAAAATAATTAAGTTGAGAAAAATGAAGAAAATATAATTGTAATTTTATCTTATAATTAAATGTAAAAGTTATTTCTTTGCAAGTTTAGCAAAGTTGGCCTTCTTGATATCAAAATAAATATCAAATATAACAAAATATGAGATAGGAAAATTGACATATTTTGAACCTAAATAAATTAAATTTCTTATAAATTTGTTGGTTATCATTATCATAGCAATAACTACAGAACTCTGTACAAATTTGTGATGCATGCCAACTTGTGAAGATAAAGACCTAAACCAACATTTAATGGCAAACCAAGATGTTCCCTTTCTTTGGTTAAATTATTAAATTGAAGTTCACACCTAATGCGCCAAATTTGTAGTTACTTTCACTTAAAATGCTATTTGTAATTGATTTGAAAATTTCTTCTAAACCAAATTTCCAAATAAGAAATTATTGTGAATTTTCATGCATTTTAGATGATTTGGGAAGTTAGAAAACGTTAAAGAAATGATTAAGTAGCTAACAAAAAGAGATAGCGGGAAAGTAAGGGTTTGGGGCTTTCTTTTTTATCAATTATTATACTTATAAATAAGGAAATACTATGTAATAAATTAGAAACTCACATCAAATAAAAATATCATATAACTTATGAGGATATAAGCTAACTAAATTAATCAATTAGTATTTGTAACAACCAAACTTATATAATACGTTATAAAACATGCAATTTTTTTTTTTATATCAAACATTTTAACAGCACTAAACATTTACATGACAATAACCAATTCGAAACATAATAGTTTACAAATCATAATTTACATATATCATAATAAGTTATACAAAACTATTGAGAACAAACCAAAATAACTATATCATTTATACTTTACATGGTAAAATATACGATTATTCATTACAAAACATAATATAAACCAAAATCAATATGCCACTGTACATATAATACAGTACGAGGAAGAGAGACCTAGACTTCAGCTAAACTGACCTGTGCATATACTAGTGAAATGCTAAACTTCGCTCAAGTTGTAGACCTGGAAACATAAATAGCGATTTTGATGAGTCGCATACTCAGCAAGTATAAACTAAAACAATTTAAAACAAAACATAAAATATTTTATCATAACAACCGTAAAGCTGCAATAATTCATATTCTTATTTTAATCATTAAAACATAACAATACACTAATGCAAATGACATGTAATTCCATTTAACTTCGTTGTGATCCATCAAGTCAAGTATTGCGCCCGTGAATTTCACAAAGCATGTGACAATAGCTAGCCAGTAACACTAGACCTGAATTTTTCATAGGTCGATCAAAAGCACTAGACCTGAAAGAATCATAGGTCAGTTCATAATATGACCCGTAGGTCCATCCGTAGCAATATGTTGACCCGAAGGTCCATCCGTCAATTCATATAGAAAACCGTAGATTTCTTTTGTGATATTTGTAAATACTGGTCATGACGATTACAACGACCTTAATTTAGTCCTGTAAGGATGCATTAACATGGCATATGAACATTTATCACAATATTTCATATGATCCAATGACCAAATTTCAATACTGGTCCAAACAGTATATATACCAAATAACAAATCTAAATAAGTCAATTGGTTGGATTTCAGTACTGATTCAATGTCCAAAATCACAATATTCAATATTCAATAAATCTAAATGAGCCGGCTTCAATACCAATCCAAACAGTTCAATAATCATATATTCAAAGCAAATAAGTCAATTAACCGGGCTTTAGTACCAATCCAAACAATTTAATAAGCATATATAATTAATATCATATAAATCAAGTGACTGGACTTCAGTACTGGTCCAAATAGTTTAATAAATATAATATTCATCATTTCACAATATCACAATTCACAAACAAAAATCAGTAAGTTTACACTTACATCAATGTTGTGAGTTAGGTCGGGTTTCGGGTTGTTTACCCCATCCCCCTCTAATACTCGATGCTCCAAATGAAGGTACTCAGGAGGAAATTTTCATCAAAACGCAACATGTGCTGCCGTTTTGATCATTTTCTTCAATCTGCCTAGAGTTCCAGCCCGAAACCCTATTTATGGACCCAACTTCTAGGCGATTTTCCGGCGGTTTTTCGGCCATTTCTCGCCACTAATCTCCTCCTAAGAACACCCTAAGGCTATCCCAAAACCCCCAAAGTTACCCATGCAATCTAGATTTTCTTCTTTTTCTCTCTTTTTCTCCCTTCTCACACACTGCTCTATTTCATTGTTTTTCTTTGTTTCCAGCCTTTCTCTTCCTTCTCTCACTCCTCTAATCTCTTCTAACACCTCCTGATTACACAAAAGCCATGAAACCCTAGCTTTCTTTCCTTTTTTTTTTCTCTTTTCTCTCTTTTCTCTCTCTTTCTTCTGTTTTTTATTTTTCCCTCCGAGCCTTCTATTTTCCTAGCCTTTTCCACCTCTTCACCTCTTCATTTAGTCCTTAAACACTCCAGGAACAAATCCCAACATTAACCTTTCCACCTCCTACTTCATTTCCACTTAAACTAATCAAAATTACCCTAAAACCCTATTTTAACTTATCCCCTTTCTTTCCCTTTTTATTTCCAGCTCAAAACCAAGATTTTTCGTCCTTTTTCTTACATTTAAATCCTAAAAATAATATTTAAAAACAACATCTATAGTTTCGGCAAAATCGGGTTCGAAAAATATTCGCAGTCCGGTCGGCGCCTGAAACCGACTTCGGAACCTCGACGATGTCGACAGAGCCAAAATCGTACAACGTCGTCGTATTTTAAGGTTCCAAAACAAAAAACATTTATTTAAACATCCAAAACATCAAATGTCAAATTAATTTCTTTTAAATTTTCCGTGTTTCCGACGTTTTATCGGTCGCGATAGTAAAAACCCTAAATAGGCTTTATTTACGTCGACCGACTGTAAACAAGTCTAAAACTTAACTTATTCATATTCTTTACTTAATTCAATAACATATTCAAATCATTAATTTCTTAACAAATAAGAAATTCTATTTAAATTTATGTTTATACGATGAGAAATATGAAAATGCATGTCATGCTTAAAATGATATCTTGAATCACGCTTGGTTTGATTAATAATCTCACAGTATTAACTTTTGAACATAAGTAAGTTTAGGTCCAAGTAAGCCTATTCGAATCCACTTTCACATATTACTAGTTCTAATTGTCGTTCATTTGGTCAAACTCTTTAGCGGATTCATAAATTCATTAGCTACATCCAATGTATTAAGTACAATGAGACTATTTTAACTCGTTTCTTTGCCTAGTGTATTAGCGCAAATGCACTCATTTATTTTACTTTCTACTGGAATTCTTTACAAATTTTATAGCATCTCAGGAAAAAGAGTCTCTTCAAAGTATAAATATTACTACAAAATTACTTTCTATTCGTTTGCTCCATGAGTTACAGTTTTATCCCAATTTGTGTTTAGTAACTTTTTTGACCCCAACTACAACTATTACCAATAATTTATCTCAATTAAAATATCTAAACTAATTGAATAAAGTGGATCATCTATAGTTAACTTAACCAATCCATGTTTAAACTTAGTAAAAATCCAAAACTAGTAAAGAGAATTAGCATATGGCATTTTCTATGAAATTTTAGAAATAAATAGCACATAAATTTAAAAATTTCAGGAAATAGCAATTTTATTTAATATTTAAAATTTTTCAAAAAATCACAAGATATAAGTGAAAAAAGATTGTTGCCATCGTACAGTAATTTTCAGCAACTTTCACCGAAAAAACGTTCAATAAAAATCAATAAATGTCAATACCAATAAATAAAAAATTGGTAAATAAACATCTGTATATAAAATTCTATAAAGTATAAAAGTAAATTAATATTGGTTAATAAATGTATATACAATTCATTATATATAAATGAATATTGAAGTATAGATGTAAAGAAATGTATATAAAAGCTAATAAATTATATACATCTTCATCCATATCAGATACGGTTATCGAAAATTTCACATGTCAGTGGATGTCAACAAAATATCAATCAATAGAAAGTTTTCTTCACGTTGGTTTCAAAAATGTCATTATTTTTCACGGAATCTACCTCATATTATACTCAAAATTATTCGAATACCCATTTATTCTAAACCCAAAAATTGCCTTATCTTCGGACAAGGTATCTATCAACTTGAAGCTCTTCCAATAATGAATCTAACGTGCCCAAATTCTATCGAAAAATCATCTGAAGGCTTCAAAAAATTCAAGAGAATGGTATGACTATGACCCAAATTTCAACTAATCTTATTTTTTGGCAGACGAATGGTGACAAACTCACTTCAACTTTCATCTGTGATCTCAGATCGGTTGACCAATTATTGAAATAGCATGAAATTGACGATTGAAGTTTCTAGGTCACATTGTAACTCGAATGTTGACTAGTTATTTTCTTCCTCTTTTGACCACCGTTTAAGGGATTCTAATGTTGGTGGAGCTCATCATTGCTTGAGCTCACGTTTCGTGACACCGGTTGACGACTCCAATGGTGTGGGATGGTTGATGATTGTGCTAAGTATAGTTGTGTCTGCAACAAGTCTGTCTATTTATTTTTATTTTAATAATAATTATTTTAAGCAAATATGTTATTTTTCAAATTTATAAACTTATGTATTATTTACGAAAAGAAAACTTTTAAAATTATTTTGTTCAAGAGAACTTTAAAAGTGTTGTATTCCCAAAGATGTATTAAATATGTTTTATATATTAACTAAATTGAAGGAAAACACTAAACTAACAATTCCATCATTTAAATATTAAGCAACAAAATTCTTTCTCCCATACTGTAATTTTTTTTTTTAATTTTTTTTCTCCCATTCAAGAACCGTCTAACTCAATTTTTCTTAGTCAGAAATCATAAATTGAAAAATTGGCAAATTTTCTTCCTTTTTCATTAATTTTTGAGCGGCCACTTGCAACTGAAACTTTCACCGATAACTACTCTTTTTCTGATTTTGTTTATTATTTTGTTGTTTTTTTTTTTAAAAAAAAAAATAACATTTATATCGATATCTATTTAAACAAGATATTTTATTATGTCACTCATATTTTGAGATTTTTATTTCGCTTTTGAAAAGTTTCAATTCTCCTTTATTGTAACTTAATTATCAAGAATTTAAATTTAATCGGATTTTTGTTTATTGTCTTCAAATTGCCACCCAAAAATAGATTGAAGATGTTTTACAGCCATGTAAAAACATTTTTAACTACATCTTAATTTTGTCAAATAGAATAGTATGTTTGTGTTATATTACTAATTGTCACGTATTTATATACCCTAATAACTGTAGAATAAGAACCATTTTATCTAAAATAAAGTAAATTTTTACAAAATTTAATCTAAGATAATGAGACAGGCAGTTTGGATCTAACTAGAGTCAAACTGAGATTTGGTTAGAAATTTCAATTTATGATAGTAGTTAGTAGTAGATTACACGTATGGTTTTTATATGTTTGAATCTAAATAATATGTTCTAATAGAGTTTGAATCTAAATAATTAATTATTATTTTGTTGAAAGAATCTAAAACATAATCAAAAGTCTGGCAAGTTGCTTGTTGGATGGCTAACAAATAATAGTCAATTTCTTAAAAAAAAAAAAAAAGAATTATTATACTGTAAGTAGAAGATTATTCAAGCATTCGATTTAAAAATGTAGAGAAAGTCATACTTAGTCGATAAAATTGACTTAGCCAGTGTCATTATGACAACTGTCATTGCCTACTGTAGTTTGATTGTTATTTCATATTCCTTTTTTTTAAATAGAAAATCAATAATCATGATCCACTCAATTAATATAAATGATTATGATTTTCTTAAATAATTTACACTATAATTTTAGATCATATATTAGCTGTTTGAATATTCTCTAATTATTTTCATAATTGCTATTTGTTTATAGCACTTGTTTACAGAGCACTAAAAATTATATAGATTAACTTTTAAAAAATTGTTACTTAAAAATTAAAAAAACTAACTTACCCAACACTAATTAAAATAACTTTTAGCTTTCTGATAAATAAAAACACTAAAATCTACCACAGTTGAGAATCAGCAATGCCCCATCCTGGGGAAGTATCAACTCGTTTAATGTTGCTCAAAGTGACATTGCCTCCATTGTCAGAGGATCATACATGGTCACCTACCACAGTTGCTTTATTTTACAAAATAGTATAATATTTATGTAAAATCAATAGATGTATTCATAAAAACAAAACAAATTTCTGTGGAATATTACTGTGCATTGCAGATATCAATATTAGTTAATAATAAAAATTAATTAATTAATACACCTTAGTTACTATGGAAATTATAGCATATAGCTTATTTGTTAATGTTTGCATTTGATGAATAGCACATAAGTTTAGAAATTGGGCCTTAAACAAAAAATTAGAAATTGAGAAAATTGTACATTGTTGTGTTAAATTGCTATATTTGAATGGTTACTTATATATTGATAAGCATTTTATTTTCAAATATAAAAAAAAAAAAAAAGTCTACTTTCTAAAATAAGAGAATATTACATTTGGATAAATGTCATGAATAATTTTGTATTTTTCCTTTACATAATAATTTTATTAATATTTATAGTAAACTTGAAATATTTCTACATAATATATGAAGATTCTGCATTAGATTAGAGTAAGAAATAACTAACTTTTCCTTCCTTTTCTCTGGATTTCTGTTTGACTGTTACCTTGTGCCCTTCTAAGGCTACTACTGGTATTCATCACCGGTAGTAGCCTTCTTCTTTCTTCCTTTTCTTTGTTTTTTCTTTATTTTTTGTGTGTTTTATCAAATAAAAATCTCTAGATTTGGTATCTCGACTTAAATTTTAATTTATTTTTTTAGTTTGTGAGGTTTGGTTTCCCTTTTTAGAAGAGTTGTAATCTTCTTTTAGGAAGTCTGGTTCGTTTTTGTTTTATTTTTATTTATTCAGGTTTGATTTTGCTCTTTCAAACAGAGTTTTGCTAGTTTGGTGTGTACGTGGTTACCGATTGTCTCTGTCGAAATTTTTTTTAATTGTGTTAGGTTTGTTCTTTTAAAAGTTATTGTGTTTATAATATTTTATTTCATTGTACTCTTTCACCATTAATGAATAAAATAAAAAGAAAAGACTAAATGATTAACCAAATTTGTCTCAAACCTTCAAGTTTTGATAAGCCTTACCAAATCAAACACGAATTGCCATCTTAAAGAAATTGTAATAATTGTGACCATTATCCTATTTTTTGAGATGAAAATATATAAATTTTGTTTGTTCGTCAATAAATAATTTTACTGAATTGGAATTTTGAGTAACAAACAAATTTTCTGATAAAAGAAAATATATCTCACACAGTCATCCAAAAGAGTGTGATATCTTTGAATTTTCTTTCATCACACTTCCTTATTTATACACACACACAACCATACCATTCAATCCTTAACTTCTTTTCTTCTTAACATCCTCAAAACATTATATCCGCTTTCACTTAAACTAAACTCCCTAGCCCAAAAATGGTGGTTGCTGGCCCTGGCGGTGGGGGTGGCAGTATGGGTGGTTTAGCCGTCCAAGTTATCACCGGCCGATGGTTCATGGTATTCGCATCATTTCTCATAATGGCCGCGGCCGGTGCAACTTACATGTTCGGTCTTTACTCACAAGACATAAAAAAATCCCTCGGTTATGACCAATCTACACTTAATCTACTAAGCTTCTTCAAAGACCTCGGAGCCAACGTCGGTGTCCTCTCCGGCCTAATCAACGAAGTAACACCGCCGTGGGTGGTTCTTTCATTAGGAGCTGTCCTAAACTTTTTTGGGTATTTCATGATTTGGCTTGCGGTCACCGGAAAAATCACCGGCGTTCATGTTTGGCACATGTGTTTATATATTTGCATCGGAGCTAATTCTCAAGCTTTTGCAAATACTGGTTCTTTAGTCACCTGTGTCAAGAACTTCCCGGAAAGTCGCGGTGCGGTTCTTGGAATCTTGAAAGGTTATGTTGGCCTGAGTGGTGCGATTATAACTCAAATATATCATGCCGTGTACGGTGATGATTCTAAAAGTTTGATCTTGCTTATCGGTTGGTTACCGGCGGCCATTTCTTTTGCTTTCTTGAGAACAATAAGGATTATGAAGGTAATTCGCCAACCGAAAGAGCTCAAAGTTTTTTACAATTTTCTCTACATTTCACTTGGCCTTGCAGCCTTTTTAATGCTAGTTATTATACTACAAAAAAGAACACAATTTACAAGACCCGAGTATGGTGCTAGTGCAGCTATGGTTCTTTTCTTGTTATTTTTGCCTCTTTTAATTGTTATTATAGAAGAGTACAAGATTTTTCAACGAAAGAAACAAGCCAACAATGACCCTAATCCACCTTTGAAAATAGTTACGACCGCTGCCCCCGCTCCCACAACCTCGACTCCAACAACCAACATGGTCATCTCATCGGAAAATGTCGCCGACGAAAATAATAAGAATGCTTCGTGTTGGAAAACAATGTTTAAACCACCAAATAGAGGAGAGGACTACACAATATTACAAGCACTTTTTAGTATAGATATGTTAGTTCTATTCATATCTACAATTTGTGGGATTGGAGGGACATTAACAGCAATTGATAACTTGGGTCAAATTGGGACATCTTTAGGGTACCCTAAAAGAAGTATAAGTACTTTTGTTTCATTAGTTAGCATATGGAATTATTTGGGTAGAGTTGCGGCAGGTTTTGGTTCAGAACATTTCTTAGATAAGTATAAATTTCCTCGCCCTTTAATGCTTACTATCATCCTTTTAATTTCATGTGTGGGACATTTGCTAATTGCTTTTAATGTCCCCGGTGGGCTTTATGCTGCTTCAATTATAATTGGGTTTTGTTTTGGGGCTCAGTGGCCTTTGCTTTTTGCAATCATTTCTGAAATTTTTGGTCTCAAATACTATTCTACTTTGTACAATTTTGGAGGGGTGGCTAGCCCAATTGGGTCATACATACTTAATGTAAGAGTGGCAGGACACTTGTATGATGTAGAAGCTAAGAAGCAATTGGCAGCTAAAGGACTTATAAGGCAGCCTGGTCAAGACCTTAATTGTATTGGGACCGAGTGCTATAGGTTATCCTTTATTATAATTTCTGCTGCTACACTATTTGGTACGTTTGTGTCACTTATATTAGTACTTAGAACAAGAAAATTTTATAAAAGTGATATTTACAAAAAGTTCCGAGAAGCAGCACAAGCTGCGGATGCAGAAATGGCGATGGCTGGAGATGGCACCACCAACAATAAACAAAAAGAGCTGAAGGAGGCTAGCTAGGGGTTTTAGTTTCAGAAAAGGGATAGATTCATATACACAGAAGAAAGAAAAAATTGTTTAGTTAATGTAAGTTGTATTAGAAAATGTGTGTTGAAATGGAATCAAATCATTATTCTGATTGTGTTTCTGTTTATTATTATTATTAAGATGAGCTGATAGAATGGCATTATCTTTCTACATATATGGTTTATTTTACTCTTGTTTCATTTTCAACGGTCAATTGATTGGTTTTGTTTTTAATTATTTAGAATAATATTTTCCTCAAAAACGTTTCTTTCTTTCTTTTTTTAGTTGTTGGTTGGCTTCTTTCTTTCTATTTCTAAATAAAAGAAAGCATTAGTTAATTTTTAAAATGATTTGGTCAAAATAATAATTCCCCAAATTCACTCTCAAATTAACTTTGAGTCAATTTCATTTCAATTTGCAAATCCCACTTCTATAAGTAGATTATACAAATACATCCTTTTTTTAAGAAAAAAAAATTAATGAATCTTTGTAATTATTTCGTCTCTTTATCATTATTTATTCATTCCATCAGTATATTACTTAACATTTTGCCTCAAATGGAGGAGAGCTTTTTTTAATCAAAATTCAAAATTGACCCTCATTATTCTGTCTCTCTCATCAACTCTGTATATCGCCGGAAAATCCGTCCAATTTCGCAAATCTCCAATCAAAATTTGAATTTTCCCCAATTTCTAATCCCAAAAATGCCTACAATTCTAGCCCCAAACCTAGATTCATTCTGTATGTTCCCAATTCAATACCTAGGCAATGACGAGCTTTCCTGAGCACTGAAGTTTCTAAATCCTCCACAGCCACCGTCGATTCGAATTCAACCGCCGATACTCTTTTTGTTACCTTTCAATTTTTTGTGAACGAAACCTAAACAACCGCCTAGGTACACCTATTTGAGCCACCCAGCCGTCGCTCCACATTTGAAAAACGCCGGTCGCAATCCCCAGCAGTAACAATTCCTTCACGCATTTAGGTTGTATCAAGGCCTTTCTCCTGCCATTTTAAGATATCTCTTTTATACGAATTGTGGGTTAAAGAGTTTGAGAAATTTTGTAGTCAATGATGATGGTGGTCCTATTTCTCTGCCCAGTAAATAAAGGTAACAAATAACAATGGTGATGATGAAGAAGAAGAAAGAGGTGCTGAGGGCAGAAGAGGAAGTTTATTATTACAAATTACAGATAACAAAAGAAAATAATAATAAAGTAAAAGGAAACGAAACGAATTAATAATTAGAAATCATTGATCAACGCAATTTATTTTATTTTATTTTATTTTTTTTTGAGAGATAAAAAATAAGGAAATGAAAAAAAAAACAATATGTTGAGGGACAACTTTGTCTTTTTACAACGGCTAAAAATGGACTGAATAACTAAATAATAATATGGTATTAAAAATAAATCACTATTATAAAACATTATTCAACAAAATCTAATGACGCATTAATTTTTAACCCTTTTTGTTATATTTGTACAATAATGACATCCCTTGAGAATATATTAGCCTAAAAAGGGGATTATTAATTTTGGCAAGTAAAATAAAGTATTTTATGATGGTTCCTGTTTTTCCATTCTACACCCGTTGCTTGTCTATTTTAATAAAATAAAAAAGTTGTTTGCCTAATTCATTAGTTATGTTCTCTTATTAATAATTAAAAAAATTATAAATCAAGCTCATTTATTGGGTCTTAAGTGGGTTCATCAATTTGTTGGAAGCTCACCCAAATATGAAAAGTTTCATGAAGAGCTTTCAAAATGTTATTTCTAATTGCTTTAGATTTATGAGAAGTAAAATTAAAAAATCCAACACGGATAAAGCCCATAAGCCATAATCTTCGCTTAACAATGCTTCCATATTTCTTCATCCTATAAGACCCAAAAACAGAGCAAAAATCTATAAAAAATGTAAATCAAACTTTTCTTCTTCAAAACCATATCTATCACCATAAATTTTAACAGAATATGGAGTTTTTTATTTATGAGATGTTTGTATGGTTGGAAGCTTTATTTTTTCAAGCTTTTCTTTGCACTCATTGTTAAGATCTATTAATAAAAAAAAGGCAATATCTTTAGTTAAAACAATAAAATAAAATTATATTTCTGAAGCATGAAAAAACTTTGAATATTGAGTATTTGTAAACTCTTTGCCATGGCTACCTAAGCAAATGAAAAATAAATTAAACTATTTAATAATAAATGGGAACTTCTTACAAATTATTTTTAAAGATAATATGAATAAATTTTCAACTTATAGCAACATATTTACTATATTATTTTATTTCTTTATTTGTTAATTTATTATAAATTGATTATAAACTCTTTTTTTTTTTTTTAAAAGAGGATTATGAACTTAATAGACAGAAAATTATATTTACCAATGTTTTGGTTAGTAAACCAATTATAAACTAGTAATCATAAGTATTCTTTTTTCAAAAAACTTAGGTTGATACAATTTTTTTTATTAAAAAAAAAAAAAAAACTACAAAGCAAAGAAATAGTCCACCCAAGTTTGGAGCCTTCCCGAAAAAATCCGATCTAACTATGAAAGGTAGATAAAAAAACTACCTAATGCAGTTTGAATAAAAAAAAACTAGAATTGTCTAAAAACTTTGTTGTAAAGTATTACAAATAGACTGTAAATTTAATGGACAGCATGTTATTTTTACATTCATTTATGAATCTTAAATTTTATTTGTTATTATTAAGTTGTAAATGGACTTTCTCTATCATAATTTGACTGTAATTTTGTTGCAAACATTTTAAAAATATACATAGTTTGTAAACATTTCCTCATTTCATCATAAATTAAATTTATTCTCGCGCAATATTCGGAGTATGTATTTATTTTTTAATCAGTGACATGTTTATATATATGGTTGAAAATATAATAATTTTTTCATTAAATTTTTTTTTTAAAAAAAATGTCTTAAAATAGAAAATTATATAAATTTAACAACAATTCATTAGTATTTTTCAAATAAAATACTACCTCATACTATTAATTCGTTATACCAAATAATATAATTGAATACACAATTACTTAAATAAGACTTCATATAAATATAAAATATAATAATATTTTTATTTTTATTTTTAAAATTATTCTATTTAACTTTATTGTTAATTTGAAAATTTATTATTAATCTATTATAAACTATTATCTATTATAAAACAAAAATATAGAAATGTTAAGGTAGGCCAAACACACACATACATATTATTTAGTAATATTTTAAATCAAATAATTTTCTCAAATTATCTATAAATATTTATGTTGACCTCTCTTTTCAAGCTTAAACAATTTTTATTGTCTTTGTTAAGCAATCATGCTAAAAAAATTGTTCGAACTTTTTTTTAAGAGGTTCAAATCTTTAGCTGGTAACAGTTTGAATGTGCGCGAAGAGTGTGCTAAGTGTATAGGTACACCAACCATAATATGCCCTCAAATCTGACTTTTTGGATTGTGAGTTGACTTCACGGTAAACATTTCCACAAGTCATTCCTAAGAAAGTTTAGTGTTTGTATTGTATTGAATTATGTTTATAACACAACTCAATGATTTGGTTTTCGTTTTTCAGGATTAAATTGATCGAAAAATTTTAGTTTTTGTCTTTTCAGGATTTAATCAATCAGAAAAAAAGGATAAAACTTATTATGGGCTAAAGAGTTGACAAAAACAAGTGATTGCTAAAATATAATTTTAATAAACAAATTTTTGGATACTAATCAGACAAAGAGAAGTTGTATTAAAATTGAAAGGTCGTATTAGATACTTAGGACAAAGGTCAACCAAATAATCTGTTACAAATAAAGTTTAAAAGAGTAGGGGTATGAGTTTAAAGACATTGAGTCTGAGTTTGTATTGATTTGATTGATATGTTGTGTTGTCCAATGTACAAAGCTATTTACAAAAAAATGAAAATAGTTTCGTAAGATTTTCTCTCCAAAGTTTTTTCCACTAAGACACTCCCAGAGCTAACTTTCCACATTCCGCTTTTTTTACTCTTATATGCGCTTTGACTTGGTAACTACAACTGACTTCGATCTCTCTAAAAGCTCAGCATTCAAAAATTCAAGCTCAAATACAATAATGATTCAACTCAATTACAATTAAACCCTGTTACAAATAAACTCAATTACAATTAAACCTATCACTTGAATAAAACCAACTAAAATTGAATTGAACCAAAACAATTTATTACACAAACAATTTATTTATTATAACTAATTAATAATTATAATATGATTTTAATACGGCTTATAATTAAGGGTCTGTTAGCAAAATTAGCTATTAGAGTAGCATTTAGCTATTTGTGTAGCTGTTAAATATTTGTAGTAACTAATTACAAAACGTTAGAAGCTAAAAGCTACATGGTTAGTTTGATAAAACACTAATTAAACATCTAAAAGTTATATTAAAAATTAATTTACCGAACACTATAAAAATAATTTTTAGCATTTTAATCAATCAAAATGCTAAAAGTTACTTCAAAATCTGTTACTAGACACAAGCTAATAATTTAACATATTTATTATTCAATTTAAGTGTCACAATGATTTATTATTAAATTTTTTTAAAAAATCAAATTATCATAGACATATAAGCATTTGAAATCTTTTATCATACTGTCACATCCTAAATAAAAATCATACATCATGCATATCGTTATTATATGGTTTAAAAGCATAAACAATGATTTGGTAAATAAAAGTTAGTGAGAAAAATAACATATTTTTTCACTGCTAAAAATTTATATTCTAACATTTTAGAAATTCAATTGCAAATAAAATATAAATAATCGTCAAGACTTCTAAGTGTCTAAATGTGAACATCGATATTTGCAGATGTTTTTATTTGGTGCAATCGTTTGATTTACAGTGGTACAAATAATTAGATTGTTATATATGGTTATATATATATATATATATATATATAAACTGAACATGAATAATTGAGAAAGATTTCTGAAGAATATTGTGATGTGATAATAGTGGCAGAAGACAAAAAAGTTATTATTTTAAGCGGTCAGACCAGTCGCTTATGAAAGAGAAAAAAAAAAAAGAGAAAAAGAAATCTCGATTGAGAAAAGAAAGGAGAGAAAATTTATACGATATGATCTATCCAGTATCAATTTCAAATATTGAAAATAAAAAGAGAATTTCTTTATTCTATATTTTGCTTTGTTTTGTTTTGTTGTATGACAAAGTTTAATATGCATTAGAAATTAAATATACGTATACGTCTAATTCTCAATTTTACCCGTAGTGGTAAAATTATAATTTTACCGGTACCGAGTGTTATTTATACCATAATTAAATTGTTTAAAAAATAAATAAATAATTTATTTTAAAGAAAAAGAAAAGAATTAGGTAAATGCTTATTTAGACTATAATTAAATTGTTTAAAAAATAAATAAATAATTTATCTAAAAAAAAGAAAGAATTAGGTAAATGCTTTAGGTGACAGTTGTCACTTATTTTGCTCTTTATATGGCTGGAAAGATTTGAATTAGCCACGTTATCAAAGACATTTATTATCAAACACATATATTAGTATGTGGTAAATGAAAAATAGTTGAAGAAAGAAAGAAGTAAAGAGAAGAGGTGGAAGCATCTCAAAAAGGATTTCAACCAACATTCCTCAACATCTTCATTTCATTTCTTTCACAATAAAATAATTAGAGTTGATGATAGAATTAAAAATTTATGTTAAATAAGAATAGATGATTCTTTTTAGTAAAACTAATTAACAAATATGGATTATTCGATTAATTATGAATAATTAAGATTAAGACCAACAAAATTTAATATGTAAACGAAACTCTACAAATCTTATATTTTAAATAAAATAATACGTTTATTTAAATTGATTAATCTATGACGATAATTTAATTAATGAAGGATTAGTAAGTTAAAGAAGAAAAAAATTAATATGGGATTAAATAAAAATATCCTGTAATTTTCATGTATTAATGGAAATAATATTCTTAATTGAATTGATTAGTCTAACATATTAATTAATTGACTTATAGAAAAATAAAAGTATATTTTGATATTATTGTTATTATTATTATTTTGTAAATTATATTAGAAAAATATATACAATAAAAAGAGTAAATATGAAAGCATGCATAATATAAATGAAGTATTCAAAAATTTATATTGAATCATATAGGATCATCTAATATAAGAGGGGAACGGGGAAACCAACCTGAGACCCGACTTAGCTTATATCTTTGAGGTAAGTGTAAACTTACTGTTTTTGTTTGTGAATTGAAATATTTGTGAAATGATGAATATTATTGAAATTGTTTAGACCTGTACTGAAACCCGATTAATTGACTTATTTGCTTTGAATATATGATTATTGAACTGTTTAAACTAGTACTGAAGCCCGGTCATTGGATTATATGAAATATTGTGATAAATGTTTATATCTCATGCAAGTGCATTCTTACAAGACCTATTAAGGCCGTAGTGACCATCTTGGCTAGTATTTGTAAATTTCACGAAAAAAACTTACGAGTTTCTATATGAATTGACGGATGGACTTTCAGGTCAACATATTGCTACGGATGGACTTTCGGGTCAATATATTGCTACGGGTGGACCTACAGGTCAATATATGAATATGAAACAACCTATGAATCATTCATGTCTAATGGTTCTGATGACCTATGAAAAAATTAGGTCTAGTATTACTGGCCAGTTATTGTCACATGCTCTATGAAATTTCCGGACGCAGTACTTGGCTTGATGAATCACAACAAAATTAAATGGAATCATATGATATTTGCATTGCATATGGTTATGTTTTGACTGTTATTATAAGGTTTTTACTGTTACATGAAATTGATTCATTTAAGACTGATATATTTTCGGTATTATATATAGAATTTGTTACTGGCCAGCCAAATTATATTTTTAATATAGAATTGTAAGATATCATCGGTTATAGTAGCTAGAACTTATAGATTAAACGGAATTCTATGTCAAAGATATCTATTTATTATTACATGTTTCTGTTGTTATGGACTTAGTGGTTAAGTAGGTTACGGCTCGCAAGGTAAACGAAATCCTATGAAATAAGTCTACCATCGACAGATTTGGTGTATGTTTTTTGAATTGTGATTTACTATCTTATTTTATATTGTTTTAGTTTATACTTGTTGAGTATGCAACTCATTAAATTGCAATTCTATGCTTTCAGGTTTTTGTTTAGCAACTGACGACGTCAGTTCCACCTTCTTTGTGCTCGGGTCGGTCAGCTCAAGCCTAGGATCTCTCTCCCTCGCATTTCATCATTTGTTTAATTCTATCATATAAATTTATATTATACGATATGTAAAGTTAGTAATAAGGCATGTAATAGTTGACTTTAAAAGCTATAGTAAGTAATTCATGGTATGTCATATGTATGGTAGTTGTTATTATTTACATACAGATGTATAGTTTATAAAATTATAATTGCGGCTTGTAAGAGGTTGTAGCAATGAGGAATACATAGTACATCATGTGTATGATAAAAAAAAAAAATTGTTTTAATGACATATAGGTTACAGTATACCATGCCATCATTAGATTAGATTATATTGGATTAACATTCATGATTTTGTCAGTTTTTCAATTTTCGTATAGTAGGAAAAAAAAAAAAATGTGCCCACGAGATTTTGCATGCAAGGTTAAGTGACTTTTTATGAAATTTTTTGTAATAGTTTGGCATTCTACTTAGTAATAACATTTTTTATCTATATATATATATATATGAATGGAATCATCCATATTATATTTGTTTCATATCCTCTCTATTATAATTAAATTTATTAAAACCCTAACGTATCTCATAAGAATGAATTGAATTGAATTATATATTTGTTTCATATCTTTGTATTTATAGAAATTTAAACTCCTAAATCCTAATTCTTGCTACTCAATTAATCTTCATTTATATATTTAATAATAACAATAATTAAATATATTTTATTATTTTATTTAAAAGAATGAGAAGTTCAAGAGAGAGGGGCCTTTGATCACAAGTGCGTTTCGAAATATACATTCCTTGTTTTGATGATTTAAATTTTTATTTAACCTAAGAAATTCCAAACTGATCACACAATAAGAAGAAACTTTGATTGGCCACCACCATTACGTTCAAGTTCCTTTGTCGATACACGTTGGATTGTTGAAAATGTTAGAAATTATATATATTTATTAATAAATACATATATTTTATTGGTATGAATCGGAATGAAAGAAGGTTTATTTATTCCATCGGCTAAATAATATAATGGAATGAGTTTACAAGTAAAGTAACCCATTGTAACAATTAAAATGATGAAAAGAGGTTGAGTCTTCGTGTTGTAGTTGTCGTTTGCTCGACTTCGGTTTTTGATCAAAAGATTTGTTCTGATTAAAGTTTTTGGAACCCGGATTGGTTAGATTTTGGTTTGACCTAAACTTGATCTCCAATCCCATTCAGTTTAAACGGAACTAGTGCAACTTTTGAATTGCACCCTTAGTTTTCCATAAATTCAGTAGCCCTCTCCATAATTTTACACAAGTTTTCATTCTCCTCTCTTCTAAAATTCATTTAGGTCAAGTGTGATTTGCTTTGCAATTTGCAGTTTACTAAAGTTTGAGGTATCGCTATACCGGTAAAGTTTTTAAACTGTTCTATCTTGTAAGGAATTATTTTGGGTATCGAGAGGGAATAAAATTTCTTAAGCACAAACAATAAATTCTGTTTTCTCGATTTTTAATTTATTGCATTTATTTTGTTCTAGCATTATTAATTTAATTGCTTTAATTTAATTTAAGTACATCAGATATCGCAAGAAAACTGACATGAAGATGAATCCAATGTCATCAATTGCACTTCAATTCGTCTGAGTAGTCTGCGCTAGCCGGTTAAAGTTCCGTTGGTGTTTTTGTCTTTAAACCTAGATTTTTTTTAACCGTATTTTCAAAATTTTTTGATGATCGAATGTTGAAAATAAGTATATATTATGAATTCTCGAGTCAATATATTCAATTTGGTTTACTCATTTGTCCTATTTGTCTTCAAAACTAAAAGTTGAATTTTGAATTTAGATAATTTCAATTTTGATCAAGGTGAAAATAGTAGTGGCCATAGGCCGAGCCAAGTCACGGGCTGAGGAGAGGAGGAACCGAAACTGGCCCATCGAACCGCCAGTTAACTGGTGGGCCACGGTTAACAGTGAGCCGGTTAATTGGCGGGCTGAGGGCGGATAACCCGCGGTTCTACTGGTTTTTTTTCCCGAATTAATCCGGTTAATCGGCGGTTCAATTGCACATTTTGGACAATTCAATTACGGTTATGGTCATGATAGTTAACGGTTCAAAAATCTTTTGAATTTTAACCAAACAGCCGGCTGACCGGTTATGATTTTGGTTCGGCCGGTTACGGTTTACAGACTGGCTGGACCGGTTAAGCAGCAGGTCAAAACCGGCGGGTCGAGCGGACGTAACCGCCATTCAAAATAGAGGAATTAAATCATAATATACATCTGTCAGACCTGAATTCGAAACAGATTGTCTTTCTCACCATGACGCCAAACTAGCCAAACAGGCCAGTCAGTCACTGCCCCCTCTCTCTCTCTGTATGTGAACAATTCAGTCTTTTTTAACTTGCAAAAGAACACTTCACTCCGGCAATGGCATCCAAAGGTAAGCAGGTAGACACCGGAAGCGGCAGCAAGCGGAAGCGAGGCGGAGGTCCTGACGATGACAAGTCGGGAAGTATTCGTAGGAGAAACCGCGCGGTTCTTCAGTTCTTCGAAGACGCTGCTGATGTCGACGACGAGGACGAGGACGAGGACGAGAGCGATAACAGTGATTTTGACGAAGAAGGTATATCGGAACAAATTCTGGTTTTGCATTTTCTCTTTTTCGCTTTTTTCTAGGGTTTCGAGGATGGTAAATAATTAAGCGTGGCTTGTGATTTTTGTTAGAATTTTAACTTTTATTTAACGTATTAGGGTTTTGAATTGAATGTATGTGATTTCATTGATTTAGTGTTGGCAATGTGTGTATTTGTGTTCTAAACTTTCGTTATTTTTGTTCTGCATGTTGGCTTTTGTTGAGTTTCTCAAATTTTTGATATGTTTTTGAGGCATTTTAGCTTTAGAAGAATTGTATTACGTTTTGGGGTACAATTGGAAAATTTTTCTATCACTAAGCTTAATCAAGTGAAAAGACGTATATATTCTCAAAATAAGAACATTTAGTAGCATGAAACCAAAGAAAAGAATGATTAATGAAATAATGAAGCTTATTGGATAGAAGTCATTTCTAATTCAAATTTTATTGAATAGAAGTCATTTTTAATTCCAATTGTACTCTGTTAATTGTACCATATCCTGTTCTTGCTCTAGTTCCTGGTGGCATGAAGTTTATTTTATTTGTTAATCAAATTTTTGCCAACTGACTAGAATCTTAATCTTCATGATTGACCATAACGGGCATTTGGTTGGTGGATTATCACTGGCAATTAAGTTGGGAAAATTGAATTCTGTTGTTTCGTTAGATTTACTGTTCTAGTTTGCTAGGAAAATTGAATTCTTGAATGTGGGGGTTCAGTCTCTCCTTTTCCATGAGGTTAAGTATAATAATTCCAAAAAAAAAAAAAAAAAAACTCTTCTTGTCCCCAAAAAAATATTATGCTTCTTTTATCTTTTCCTAAAGTTTACCTAATGCAATTGCATCACTTTCATAGGAAAATTTTAGCTTATCCAAACATGATAGTATGACTTTCCTACTTTTACTTTCCTGGAAACTACTTTCCTTTGGAAATTTGAATTCCGAAAATTCATTGCACCTATGTTCTGTAATCTGTTCTTTTTGTTTTTTTTTTTTTGTTACTTTAACAATTCTATCTTTTCTTTTTTAAATCTTTTGGAAGACTATTGAAGCTGTTCCATGTTGTTGGCTTGTCGCACAATGGTTATCTTTATTAAACTGATCTGTCTGAGGATACTGCATGGTTTTTATGTGCACATCATTGTTGAGATCAATTTTAGTTTATCCAAACATGATAATTTAACTCTTCTACTTTTACTATCTTGGAAATCTACTTTCCTAATGAAACTAAATTTCCTTTGGCAAGTTGAATTCTGATAGTTCACTGCCCCCAGGTGTTCTGTTTGTTAATCTGTTTTGTTGTTGTTACTTCAACAATTCTATCTTTTTTTTTTTTTTAAATATTTTGGAGTACTGATGAAGCTGTTCCATGTTGTTACACAATGGTTATCTTTATTATTCTGATCTTTTTCGAGGATACTACATGGTTTTTATGTCGCAAATTATTATTGAAATTAACTTTTTCTTGCGCAGTTGTGGTTATGGATTATGATTATGAATATGTGATTTATACTTATTCTTTGTTTGGACATAGGGCTGTTGCTTTTGTATTTTGTTTTCCTTGGGGGTGGGGTCCCCAGATTCAATAATGACCTAATCGGGTTGTTGTACTTATGTTTTGATCTTTGCATAAGATGGGTTTCTCTTGTTCTTGCTCTAATATCAGACAACCTTTGCAGAATTTGACATTGAGCGGGAAGTCAAAAAAGAACCAGTAAGAACCCCAAACATCCTATTTCCACCTAAAGAGGAGGTTATGGATGAGGAGGAATTTGATAAGATGATGGAAGAACGTTACAAGGAGGGTTCTAGTTTCGTGCGTTATTCTGAAGATGCTTATGAAGCTAAATCAGTGGAAAAAGATTCTCTTTTTCCATCTGCTAAGGATCCAATTATTTGGAAGGTCAAATGCATGGTATGATTTGGAAATAATATAAGCTAAATACTCACCATCACCAACTATCAAATTTTGCATTGTATTTCTCAAGTTTTTTCTTCTTGATTCATATTTCTTTCCAAAGTCTTCACTGAAAATAGTCTTGAATGCAGGTTGGACGAGAGAAGCATTCAGCTTTCTGCCTTATGCAGAAGTTTGTTGATTTGAAACCTCTGGGTACAAAGCTGCAGATAATTTCCGTATTTGCTGTTGATCATGTAAAGGGTTTTATTTATATTGAAGCTGACAAGCTGTGTGATATTAATGAGGTAACTTATATCATTCAACATTGGACCAAGTTAATAGTTTCATTATTGATTGAGAGTAGTTGGAAATTTCCTTTTCATTTGATCAATTATTATTTCAGGCTTGTAAAGGGCTTTGTAGCATATATCCTACTAGAGTGGCACCAGTGCCAAAAAATGAAGTTTCTCATTTGCTTTCTGTTCGGAGTAAATCGAATGTGGTTAGTGAGGGCATGTGGGCACGTGTTAAAAATGGGAAATACAAAGGAGATCTTGCACAGGTATTATTCTCTTTGTTTGATGAGCAAATGTCAATCCGTTCTTAGTTCAATTTTTACTCACTAATTTTATGTTTAGGTTGTTGCTGTCAATGATGCCCGAAAAAGAGCTACTGTAAAACTAATTCCACGAATTGATTTGCAACAAATGGCACAAAAATTTGTAAGATTCTTTCAGCATAAAAATTTTGTTGGTAATTTAAATTGTTTGCAATGATTAATAGATTCCATGGCTATATTGATGAATTGGGCATGACTCTTTTCCAAGCTTTCTCATGATGAAGATGAATAATTAATTCAATTATGATACATTAGATGCACCATGTATTACTTTGATTTGATTGTAATCGTAGAACTGCAATGATACATACGTATGCACATCATTTTGATATTATGACATAATTAATTACATGGGAATAGTACTCATTTTTCTAATTGTGTATTCATGTATTATTATTATTTTCTCGTCGCAAACCAAGCAAGCCCTTGTACTTTCTAGAACATCTGAACTGAGTCCTTAATTGAAGATTGGAATGGAATGATTCATTGTATTGTTAAGTTCGGAATATTTGGCAAAATGGCGAGGTTTGGATGCCATTATTCTTCATATTGTTATTGGTTGTGAACAAGTCCTATTTGATTGCTGTGCTAAGCTTACAGTTATGGACGTTAGATTTGAGGTTTTGTGATGTCAATAAGAAGTTACTTAATGAAGTGCTCATATGGGCAGGGAATATTTAGTATTGGGACATTTGATGAAATGTTTTTCTGCAAAAAAAAGTCTAATAATGAAAAAACCAATTTTTTGCTAGAAGGGATGGTAAATGGTTGGTACTGGCATATCGTATCTTGTTTCAAAGTTCTGACACTGATGTTTATTTAGGCATGAAAAAAGATTCTGTTTTCTTCATTTATCAGTGAAGGATTGTTTTGAGCTCCAATTGTCAGTGGTTATTAAGAAAAGAGGAATCCGCTCCATTATGTCTTGGTTTATTCATATTTATTTTTGTTGTTGTCAAGACATTTGTATATTGTCATTTTGGGAGTATAATATGTGTAAATAATAGTTCACAACAAAGTTTTAATCTGAATTGTTTTTGCATGCAATGTGTTTGGCTCTTTATTGAAGGTCTATAATAGACGCGCATCTTATGTTTCACCAATTCTACTAAATTTTTTCATTTCATGTATTTGATTTTTACAGGGTGGGGGTGTTTCCATGAAGAATGCTGCCACACCTGCTCCTAGATTGATCAGCTCAAGTGAACTAGAGTAATCTATAGATTGCAAAACATAATTTCAAGCTATTTGATTTAAAGTGTGACAGATCTTTGTGCATTTTCTTTTGTGCAGGGAGTTTCGGCCTCTTGTGCAATATAGGCGTGACCGTGATACTGGAAAGATGTTTGAGGTTCTTGATGGTCTGTTGCTGAAGGACGGATATTTGTATAAAAAGGTTTCACTAGATTCATTGAGCTGCTGGGGTGTCGTGCCATCAGAAGATGAACTTTTGAAGTTCCAGCCTGCTGAGAATAATGACTCTGATAACTCAGAATGGCTCAAACAACTTTATGGTACACCAAAAAAAAAACGAGTAGTTGGAAATGAAAAAGGTGGTGAGAAAGGAGATAGCTCATCAGGGTTCGGCGACTTTGGACTCTATGATCTTGTGTGTTTTAAGTAAGTTCTGTATGAGTTGATCCTGTGTCAATTTATTTCTATAAATCTTGCCATTACATTAACATAAATTTCCCATTGCAGCCGCAAAGATTTTGGTCTTATTGTAGGCATGGACAAGGATGACTACTACAAGGTACAAATCCTGCTTTTTTTTTCTGCTTATTATAATTGTATTCTCGGTTGCTTATTAGTTGATTCTTTTTTTATAAGGGATTGGTACTTTGCTAAACTTGACCATTCTTCATAATTTTCTTTTTCAATGTGCTAGATTCTGAAGGATGGACCTGAGGCACCTGTCGTGTTGACCATTGCACGGCATGATTTAAAAACTGGACCCTCTGATATGAGATTTACTGCTTTAGACCATCGGTCAAAACTTGTATCCATTGATGATACTGTCAAAGTGTTGGAAGGACCTTTAAAGGTTTGGAAATGGTTCTGGAATGTGATTAAGTAGTGAATTGCATGAGATGCATGCCTCACTAGTTTTTTTTTTTTTTTTACTTTCTGCAGGATAGGGAAGGAATTGTTAAGCAAATATACAGAGGAGTTATTTTTATGTATGACCAGAATGATACAGAAAATAATGGTGGTTATTTCTGTTCTAAAGCCCGATTGTGTGAGAAAATCAAGCTTTCTTTTGACGGCTTTTGTGATAAGGTGTAAAGTTTGAAAGACCAGTCGTGTCCCTTTGTCCTTGCATTTTATTGACATTTTAATGATGACATTTTTCTTCTTTTCTCAGGCTGGTGAAGGCACCCTAGGGTTTGATGATGCCCCATCATCTCCCAAATCACCTCTTGCACCTAAAAGGCCATGGGAGACGAAAGAAAGTAACCGGGAATGTATGTGTTAAATGTTGTGTGGTGGATCATGATTCATGCTTGATTTCACATTTGATTTCTTACCCCTAACTTGCTGTTTGAACTCCAGTCACTCAAGATAAGGGTGGGATGTTCTCCATTGGGCAGACCTTGAGAATTCGAGTAGGACCTTTGAAGGGTTACCTCTGCCGTGTCTTGGCCATTCGTTATTCTGATGTTACTGTTAAGCTTGATTCTCAGCATAAAGTTTTGACAGGTTGGTTACCTATATTGGTTCATAGTTCAGTAGGGTTTGGATCCATCGAGTTTGTAACATTTTCGTTTATTTATATTTCTGCAGTGAAATGTGAGCATCTCTGTGAGCTTCGTGGGAAGAGCTCTGCTGCATCTGCGAGGTGCGATTCGTCAGTATGTTTCACATGCATGCTTTGTCTAGCTTTTGCAACTTGCTGACTTTGGGCCTTTTCTTTCTTTAGCAGTGAAGATCCAGGATCAAGTTCTTTCAAATTTGACCTACTAGGAACAGGAGGTGGCTCTACAAGTAAGTACTTTTCTTCTCAGAGTATGAAATACTTGATAAAAAGTTTTAGTTTTGTAATGTACATATGAGTATTACTTCATGATGATCTGTTTTCTTTGTAATGGAAATGCTACTTACTATCTGTTTTTCTCTCTCCATATTTTTCCCTGTGAAAGTCTCAGATGGTTTTTTTGATGTTTTACTTTTCCCGTCAAATCTATATAATTTGAAGGCTGGACGGATGGAGCAGGAACATCAGCTGATGGTGGGGGTTGGAATACAAAAGGTGCAACTACTGAAGGGTAAATTTCTGTAACATATTGCTTACAAATTTTCTTCTGATGTTTGATTCAAATTTTGGTTTTCCAGTATAGCTCTGTGAAGTAAGAATGAAGACGATTGTTTATAGTGTAATTCTGCAAGTTATTGGCTAGCTTTCATGACATATCTTGATGCATGGGATAATTTTTTGATGTATGATATTTGGAGACATAATGCTGCATTGTAGTTATTAAATTGATTCAGTAAGTAATTTGCCAGCTTCCAGAGGAATTCTCGCACAAGCTGATTAACTGGGAAGGTCCTTGAGATCACTGTGCTTGTTTTTGTTTATTACAATATTATATAGGAAACAGTCTAGTTGTGAGATTTATGTTTTTGAGAGTTCTATATTCTGCATTTGGGTACAGAGGTTGGACTAATTTGTGATGTGTTTTGAGTTTCTGTTCCAATAAATGAAGAAATTGTTATCTGTTGGCTTTGTTTCCCCTTCTTGATATGTAATTTTTCCCCTGATCTGATAGTGTTAAACCTGTCTTTTTGCAGGAGCTCTTGGCCCAGCTTCAAGGTTTTTCCCTGAATTTTTTTCTAGATTTTATTGTCTGTACAGGCATTTTGCTTTGACAATTGCTATTCACCTTATTAATTTGTGTTTGTGTTTAGGCGGCAGATTCAGATCAGAATTCGTCTTGGGGGGCTGCTGCAGCTGACGACAAAGCTGCAGCAAACAATGATGAAGCTCCAGGGTGGGGGAAGAGTGAGGATGGTTGGAACAAAGCTGCAACAAATGTAGGCTCTGAGGGTGCAGTATCTGTTGGCTGGGGTCAAGCTAAACATGATGCTGGAAATTCAACAACTGATGCTGGAGCTGCTTGGGACAAGGGAAAAACTGTTGTCGATGAAACTAGCAGTTGGGGAGATGCGGCTGGCAGGAAGAATCAGCCAGGTTCTTGGGGGGCTGCTGGAGCCGTTGACAAAGCTGCAGCAAACAATGATGAAGCTCCAGGGTGGGGGAAGAGTGAGGATGGTTGGAACAAAGTTGCAACAAATGTAGGTTCCAATGGTGCGGTATCTGTTGGCTGGGGTCAAGCTAAACAAGATGCTGGAAATTCAACAACTGATGCTGGAGCTGCTTGGGACAAGGGAAAAACTGTTGTCGATGAAACTAGCAGTTGGGGAGATGCAACTGGCCGGAAGAATCAGCCGGGCTCTTTGGGGGCTGCTGGAGCTGATGACAAAGCTGCAGCAAACAATGATGAAGCTCCAGGCTGGGGGAAGAGTGAGGACGGTTGGAACAAAGCTGTGACAAATGTAGGTTCTGAAGTTGATGGTAAACAAGGAGGTTCTTCTTGGAGTAAGCAGGATGGGGGATCTTCTTGGAGTAAGCCAGAGGAATCCACCTGGTGTAATCAAGGTGGGTCTTCAAAGAGTAACGAAGGTGGGAATTCTTGGAATAAGCAGGGTGAATCTACTTGGGGTAAGCAAGAGGGAGGGTCTACTTGGAGTAAACAAGAGGAATCTGCTTGGGGAAAACAAGAGGGAGGGTCTTTTAATAAACAGGACGGAGGACAAGAATTTGGTGGTTGGAACAAATCATTTGATGGAGGTCGCGGATCAGGTGGGAGAAGAGGAATAGGTGGTCGAGGAGGTAGAGGTCAATATGGTAGAGGACAATCATTTGGAGAAGATCGATCTTCAGGTTGGAATGGAAGTAGAGGAAACAAATGGAATAATGATGGAACATCTTCAGGGAATCCACCTACTTGGAGCAATGACCAGCCTAGCAGTTGGGGCAAGTCAAGGGAAGAAGGTGAGAAGAACATAGATTCTTGTTGGAGCAATAATGGAGCAGGATGGAACAAAAGCCAAGGTGAAGATAAAGATATAAATGGAAGTGGGGGCGAATGGAACACTGCAAAGCCCTCTTGGGACAAGAAAACAAGTTGGGGTAAAGATCAAGGTGAACATCAGGATAGGGACAAAGGTCCTGCTGCTAGTCAATCAGCTGGTGGGACATGGCCTTCGGCTTGGGATGGAGGTAGCAAAACTAACATGGGGAAAGTTTCTGGAGGTGACAGTTCTACAGGATGGACAACCAGAACTACTGCAGAAGGTGTAGAAAAGTCTGAGTGGGATGCTCCCAAAAGCAGTGGGAAAGATTTGGATGGAATATCAACCAAAGGATGGGGTCAAAGTGCTAGTTTTGGAACCAAGTCAAATGATGCAGGTTGGATCCTACTGCAATAAATCATATATTCCATTCTCAAAAGAGTGTCCATAAGACAAGTATATGTTTAAAATTAAAAAAGTGTCATTTGTGAATACTAGAAACAATAAATGCAATTTTCTCAAAATTTGCTCCATAATTATTGAGAATGAATAATGTCAAAACAAAAATAAGGGAAATATATTACGTATTTCTTTATATGAGACACTTTCAGGAACAGGAGTAGTAGTTTGATTATGTCACGTCATGTTTATGGACCTAAGAAGCTTGGCTTTCTGATGCAGGTAAAAATAATGATTCAGATTGGAGCAAAAAGAGTAGCTGGAACTCCGGTTTGGGAGATTCAGGTGGAAATGCAGGGTCATCATGGGGCAAGAATAGTACTTGGAAGTCTGGATCCAATGAAGCTGACAGGAATCAGGATTCTGGTTGGGGTAAGAAAAGTAATTGGAACTCTGGCTCGGATGATGCTGGTGGGGATAAGAACACTGGTTGGGGCAAGAAAAGTAGTTGGAACTCTGGAGACGGTGAATACAATGGGAATGTGAGGGGTGGTTATGGAGGTAGAGGTGGTTCTGATAGAGGTGGGTTTAGAGGTAGAGGGGAAAGAGGGGGCTTTGGAGGTAGAAATGGTTCAGATAGAGGAGGCTATGGAGGCAGAGGGAGATCTGATAGAGGAGGATTTGGTGGTAGAGGGGGTTATGACAGAGGCGGCTTTAGAGGTAGAGGCGAAAGAGGAGACTATGGTGGTAGAGGTGGTGGAAGGAGGGATTATAGTTGTGGCAGTTGGAATGATAACAATAACTCTGTTGGAGAAAGTACATTTGACTGGAAGAGTGGGGCAAACAATAACACTGGATGGAAAAGTAGTGGTGGAGGCAGTTGGAGCCAAGGAGGTGCTGATACAGATAAGGAGCAATCGCAGAGTTGGAATTCTGGAAATAGTGGGGCTAACAGTCAGGCTGCTGGTTGGAGTAACCAGGGTTTGAGCTGGAACCTATCAAGCCAGGAAGCAAAATCTTCTGATAACGCAGTTGGTGGATGGAAAAAAGAACCAGGTTCTTCTCAAAGTGGCTGGAACAAAGAAACTGGTTCTACTGCACAAGAAGGTGGTGGTGGCTGGAACAAAGAAGGAAGTGGTGCTGGTGGGGCACCATCCAGTTAAGGTCTTGGGGGGCAAATAAGGGAGATTGGAGGAAGTGGCAAAGGCGGATGGTAATTGTTCCATTCAAAAGAGTCAAATCGGTGTTAATCTGGGCACCTAAGCTTTCGTTGATGTGTATATAACTTCGTTTTTAACAATTGCTTTTGCACAATTAACTTTTCAGATAGTATGCTCTTGTTGAATGTCCTCAACATTCGGGGCCTTTTTACACATGCTGAGCTTAGACTGCAGTGGGCAATCTGTTTTCTGATTGCAAAGGTTTCAAGCACTTGGAAGACTCTTTTGCTTAATATTTCAGCATGTGATCGTTAAATATTAACTTAAACCATTCTGCTCTAGCTTTATCAAAAATCTGCTGCTGAGTTGTTCAAATTGGTTTGTCTTAGGAATTGTTTGAGCTTGCCCCGTCACTGATCCATTTTGTTAAACAAGCGCTTTGGTTGCTTTATTCCATCCGATAATGCAGACTTTTTATTTACTTGGTGACTAAAATTTGCCGGGATATTTCACTACCTGCTTTTCATATATAGCGTGCTAAATATAAGCACAAAAATGTTGAGATACATGACAGCGTGTGTAAGAAATATTAGTAATTAACGTGTCATCTTTTTTTTTTTTTTCTTTTGAAAACCCAAGGGGAAACTTCATTCGTTGAGAATAGGAACCATACATAAAAAACTAGTATGGGAGTAAATTGCGGATGCTAATCACCAAAGGCAAGACAGGTAAATACTCGCTAGTTTAATGTGGCCTAAACCAATGGCAAGACAGGTAAATAATCGCTAGGCCCTAATATGGCCTAAACTAAACATAAACAACCCAAACAGAAAAACTAAAAACAAAAAAAAAAAATTGTGCCCTATGCCAATTACTCTTCTCGTGCATAAACCTCCACGGAACGACCCGAATGCGATCATCCCAACGAAGAACAATTGATTCCCTTGGAATCTGAAGTTGAATTTCACAGAACGAGTTCGAGCGTCCCAACCGGTCACAGAGATAACAAAATACTGGGGGATGTTCATACCGGAAGTTGCAGAAGGATAACTACTCGTGCGCAGACACCACCCGCTTTCGACGCTTCAATGGAAGTGTTACATCCAGACGAGCCCTCAAACACATATAATTGTAATGACCCGTTGTGATCCCAAAAGTATCATATTGCAAAACAGAGCCAATAAAATTTCCAAAAGCCATCGCATTCTCCGCCGACATATAACCCGAAGGAAGATCGTGTACCTGAATCCAGAAATCGGCGGACTGCAAACGGACTTCCATTGAGTGTTCATTGTCCTGCAAACGATGCAAGACGAGTAGATGACGATTAAAGATCCAATGCGCTCCCAACTCCACCTTGTCAGCATCAACCTCGCAATAAAATCGAAAGAGATACCGGTTAGACTGTAGTTTCGTGATAGTCACCCCCCGTAGTGGCCTCTAAAGGTCAGCCAAGGTTCTTCGCATAATTGGAAGATTAATGGAAGCCAATGTCAGGAAAAAATCTACAAAACAATGCTCGAAAGTCGCGATTGCTTCCAGATTCGGTTGAATATTCAAACCAATCTCCTCCGCTTCCTCTAACTGCAAATTGGTTATCTCCATCTCCATAGAAACAAGACGAGAAAAGAACGATAAAGCGGAAAAAGAAAGGAAAACCAGTAAAAAAAAATAGAAAAGCAGCCGGAACTGCTGAAGACCATCCATGATAAAAACTACAATATGTCTCAAAGAAACGTACAAATGCCGAAACAAAGAAACCGCCAGAGGAAACTAACCTCCATAAGGATTCCTAACCCGTCTCTATTGTGTCCTGTTATGTAGTTGGTATATGCAATTAAATACAAATATTAACGAGTATAATAAAAGAAGATACTCGTTTATCACCACCACCTCTAGAAATACCTCTACAACTACCATTAGCATGGCAATTACAACAATCATCACCTTTTCCAAAATCAAATCTCCATGGCCTCTTCAACCATAACGCCACTCCAAAATCACCACCATGATCACCTTCATATATATATATATATATATATATATAGACATAGGTTAAAACGTCCTGCTATAATATTATGTTTTGAATTTAAATACGTCTTATCTATGGTTATAATTCATATTCTAATAAATAATATAATTTTAGTTATTAATTAATTAAATTAAAATATTCTAATTAGAAATATTATATAATTATTCATAATTTATTAATTAAATTAAACTGACATTATTTATTAATTAATTTAATAACTCTATACTAAGGCCAAGAAAAGAAAAAAACTCACGAGTCACTGTTGCGTTTCAAATTGGAATGCAAATAATTCGAAGAAACATTTAATAATTTTTTCCACTTTTTATAGTTAGAAATATATAAATAGATAAACCTTTCAAAAATTATATATATAAATAGATAAGGATAATAATCTTGAAAATGTTGATATTGGAAGCCTGTAATTCTTTTTCATAGATTGAATAAAAAAAATAAATAGGCATAAACCTTTCAAAAATTACTAACTATTTATTTGAAACATAGGCAAATATAGTACACGAGGAAAATAGAATTTTAATATAAATTAAATTGAAATCATTATTCTAATCCAATTAATAGGCACTCAAACATAGAATAATATTTACTCAAGAATATAGAAATTAATATCAATTAAATTGACTCATATAGTAAAAAAAAAAAAAAAGAAATCATGATTCAATTTAATCCATAACAATAACATATAAAAAGCATGAATGGGACATTGGCCCCTTCTATTTGTAACTTAATAATCCAAAATATTTATCTCACACTGTTAAATGTCAGAATATTAATTATGAGAATACTAGACGAAAAGAACACATAATATAATAATAATAATAAATTAAGAATCTTAAAACATATTTTAAAAAATTTTTGCCAAAAATTCTGAAATAAAATTGAAAAAGTATAACAAATAGCATTTTTTTAATTTTTTTTAGTAAATGGTACCAAAAATTAATAATTAAATTTTATAACTCTCTTTTAATATTTATTGAAATTTAGTTTTTTTTTTTTTTTTTTCTAAAGAAGTTTTTAAAACTGTGATGATTAAAAATTGAGAAAGATATGAATAACAACCAACACGACGACCGGTTAAAGCAGCGGCTGTTCAAGACTAAACAACGGTTAAAGCAGCGGCTGTTCAAGACTAAACAAGATAAAGAAAATATACTTTAAAGCAAAATTATATTAATTTAAATTTGTTAATATTTTTAATTAAGTGTTTTACCCTTAACATAATTAATTATATATTTAATTATATATTTACAGTAACATACTAAATTTTATTATTTTCAATACATAATTAATTAAACTAATTATAATATCAATAAAAAGAATATAAAATAAATTAATAGATATAATATTTAATTTAAATCATATTCTAATAGGAATTATCATTTTAATTATTAATAATTAAATAAAAATTATATTTTAATAAAGATATTATATAATTAATTCAATAATAATAATAATAATAATAATAATAATAATAATAATAATAATAATAATAATAATAATAATAATAATAATATACTATTAATATATAAAATTAAATAATATTTTTATATCTCAGATTGCATAATTAGAAAGGTTAGAGAAAAGGTCTAAACTTACAAATCAAATTCAAGTCACTATTTGAAGTTCAGACTTTAATATTGAGCAATTTAATTTACTGTTTTAATATAAATTTTGATATTAATTATTTTTTAGATTTTTAAAATAAGTTTGAACTTAAAATAAATATTCAGTTTTTGTTTTTCAATGCAAATTAGAGGGTGTTAATATTAGTTGAAAAAAACAATCATCCAAAACAAAAACTAATGAATATTTTCTTTAAAAATCCTAATTGATCTCTTCCTACAAGAAAGACTACTGTCAATAGTGATTTTGTTTATTGAACGAGAATTTTATTACTAGAGCAGTGATATTTTTGTATCCTATATTACTTAATTAGAAAAGTTATAGAATCCTACGTTTAATCTTACAAATTAAATTTAAAATAGTTATTTGATGAATTTTAATTTGATATTGAACAATCTAAATTACTGGTTCAATATAAATTTTAATATTAATTATTTTTTACGATTTTTAAAATAATGTTTGACCGAACTAACGGCGGATTCATTTGTTCATCAGTTAAACCAGTCAGTCAACTTAAAATTCATAAAGCATGTTTATCAATCTATATAATATGTATATAAAGTAAGGATTTCATTTATAAAGAAAATATACAAAAATTTGATTGATGAAATAAATTAATCTAATGTTGCATTAAATTTATTTAATAAATAAAATTATATATATATATATATATATATATATATATATATATATATATATATATATATAT